>JAOTQH010000057.1:5262582-5277341 GCA_025631255.1 Cornus kousa | reverse complement strand
GAAGATGAACCCTTTACATGCTGAATAATGAATTCCAGCACAAAATGATTGGATGTTAACTAGAATCGGTGGGAACTCACAATGATTGTTGAAACTTGAAAAAGGAATGGTGGATTTTATAAGACGGATTTAAAGGCTGTTATACATACATCATTCAAGTTGGGAGTGCGATTAAGTGAGATCTCAAAGATTTACCTTTCGAATATCCGTCAACGCCGCTAAACCCCTAGGGGTGACAAATTTTAGAATTTAATGAATATAGAAATATAAAATAGGCAAAAGAGCAAAAAAATAAAAATAAAAATAAAAAATAAAAAATAAAAATCCCACCTTAAACTATACAATAGTTGCATAATGCCCTCCTGAACTATTTTTAGGAGCAAGTTGCCCCTCTCAACTATTAAGAGCAAGCAAAATACCCCTTTTAAAGCCATCGGAGACAACTTTTCGACAGCTAAGTGATACAATTAATAATTCACCCTTAGTTATTAATTTATTATAAAAAAATATAAAATTCATGATTGTGAAATACCAATAATGCTCTCATATTTTTATTTTATTGTTTTCTTCTTCATTCTCTCTCTACCTCTTCTCCTTCTCTCACGTCTCACCACCACCACCTCACCATAACCGCCAGCAACACCACTGCACCACATAAAAGTTCTCCAATCCCCAAATATTTTGCATTTTGTCCCCACTGTTTTGTCCCCACTGTTTTGTCCTCTTTTGTCTTTTCACACCAGACACAGTTCCTCTTTTCTTCTCCAGTGAATCAGTGTTACAAAAGGAATAGCAGAAATACGACTAAGGAGCCTACATCATCAAATAAAATGTAACTAAGAATATAAAATTGCAGTATCAAAATAACTTGCTCAAATCCAGTATGTCATTCCTACAAAGACCCACCTCAAAATAATTCTCAATAGACCAAGCAAACCAGTTAATATTGGAATAATGGATGCAATCAAGAGATCTCCTTGTATTCCTCTCATTGTTCTAAGAAACCTCTAAAAAAATTAATCATATAGATGAACATGATAATTATTAAATTGCAAATGCAGAAACTAGATAATGGCAAGGCAATGAGAATGTTTAAACTAACTTAATGGGGATCGGCATATATGTTATATCTATTGGCTAATGCAACAAAAGCAATAGGAACAATGAATGTGTAGGAACCCCCAATCACTACCAGAAGCCGAGTTTTAAACCAAGTCTGCAACAATGTGGTCACTCCCGCGACGAAAAGCAGAGTTTGTATCACTTCAGCCTTTTCCCTCTTTGTAAGAGGGAAAAAATAAGAAGAAAAAAAATAGTTTAAATTCAACACACTGTTTGAACGATGATGAAGTGTCCGATGGTCACGTGGCAGCGGTAGAAGCGAGCGCACGGCTGATGGAGGCGGAGTTCTTGCCATGTACTAGGTTGGTGTCGAAGTGGCCGGTAGAGGCGAAAGGTGGGGTAAGGGAAGGTTGTGAGGATGGTGTGGCAGAGGTCAGCGCGGAAGTGGGCAGCGAGGAAGTGGAAGACAATGTTCTCCGGGCAGGTAGCGTGTTAAAGGATGGAGAAGACTCCGGCGATGGAGCTACGGAAGTAGGTGGCGTCGAGAGTCATGGCTATGTGGATGGTTGACGATAATGGGTTCGGGTGGGTGAAGGAGAAGAGGTAGAGAGAGAATGAAGAGGAAAAAAATAATATAAAAATATGAGGGCATTATTGGTATTTCACATTCATGAATTTTATATTTTTTATAATAAAGTAATAACTAAGGGTAAATTAGTAATTGTATCACTTAGCTAGTTGGAAAGTTGTCTCCGATGACCTTAAAGGGGGTATTTTGTTTCCTTTTAATAATTGAGAGGGGCAACTTATTTTCAAAAATAGTTCAGAGGAGCATTATGCAACTATTATATAATTTAGGGGGTTTTTTGCTCTTTTGCCTATAAAATAGTATAAAAAATACGCAACAGTAACATTTATGTGATTTAGGTGTTATTTGAATTTATTACTTAATTTTAAACGGATTTAACGCAAATTCAATTAAGTACTTCTCATAACGAATTTGAATATCACTAGAAAGGGTAAATGTTATTTAAAATGTGGTAAAATTTTAAGTGATAGAGATATCACTTATCACTCAATATTAAAGGCTGAAAATTCAAAATATATTTATTTTTTGTACTTTATTTTCAATTTTATCAAAAACCACATTAGTCTTAAAAGCCTAATTAGAAATATAATTAAAAATTTTAATATTTCATCATCATTGGTAAACAAAAACAACAACAATAACAATAATAATAAAAGAAAATAATAATAATAATTAATTGAACCATATTTATCCCATTGAGGCAAACTAAACCTGTGTTGTCCATGCACTAGAAGAGATGAGCCGTGGTGGTCCCCCCAGACCGCCCGGATCTCACGAGTGAATCGAAAATTAGATCTGCATTGGGTCTCACCTAAATCGCCCCAATATTTTGAAACTTGAGACAACCATCTAAAGGGAAAGAAACAGAGAGTGAAAAATACAAATTCCGACTTTCTTTTGTTTGAATAGTTGGTCCGAAAATTGAACGGTAGAGACCTCCGGGGCACATACACGCGAGAAGTTACCCTGGCTTCTCCCAATTTCAAATTTGGATTAATTGGTGCACAGAGAGTCCAATTCTTTTACACATGCAAAAGCACTCCATGAGAAATGGATTAAATATAGAACCACATTTATTAAGAATATGTTTTAATTTTTAAAGTTTGTATTGCATCTGTTTTTGTTTTTGAGGTAACTAACAAACGGAATCCAAATTAAATCCTTATTTTTTTCAAGAACATTTCAAGTATTGAATTGAATCAATAATAACAAGCAAGAGGTGTGGAATTGCAAGAAATGAACCGAGCCTAATGAGTTGAGTTAAGCGAACTCCGTTTGTTTGGAAAATAGAACATTATATAGCATCTACCCGAGCCTAATGAGTTGAGTTAAGCGAGCTCCGTTTGTTTGGAATATAGAAAGATTATATAGCATCTACCCGAGTGAAATGGTGAATCTGATTGATCGAAATTGGCATGATCTACAACAACTTCAACCATTTAAGCCCTCATAAAAAGGGTGATACCTGCTATGTCATCTACCATTTCAACACTGATATCTATGCACTTTGCAACACACACACAAGAGAGAGAACGTTAATTTCTATTGCCTCATTTTATAATCTACAAAGGCAAGGAATTCCCATGTGTTTCCACGTACACTCATCTTAATACAATTAATGTTACAACATTCCTGTCCCTCCTACCCTGTGATGAAACACTACAACAATTCCATTCTACTTGCAGCACAATATATACAGACCTACCAGTTTTCACAATTAACTGGATATTTAAATAAATGAACAAAAAAATTCGGAAGAAGAAGCAGCTTCTGCATTCACGACTTATCGATCAGTCCAGCTTACCTCCTGACCAGTTCCGCTCCATTGGCGCTAATCTCCTCAACTTCTGCTGACCATTGCAAGCCTTATCCAAGACCCTTGTGGATGGTGGCATCACAGAAGATTGCTTTACAATGTCAGTACTATAATGTTTTGGTTCTACAACTGAGTCCCTCACTAATTTGCTAGGAGATGATCTACTCGATCTGGGAGCAGCCCATGTTACTGGGACTTTTCTCATGGTGTGGGCATGACCAAGACCATTACTCTTCTCATTTATGGAGAGCCTGGGCGCGCTTCTTCACCGGCAGCAACTCAATCGTAAATATTTCTTCAGATTTCTCATTTGACTTCAACTTGCGAGCTTTCATGGCTTTCTGTGAAGATTTGTTCGGCCACTTGATCATGTCATGTGGGTTTTACCTTGGGGAATTATTTGCAATGTCATATAGTGTTTGAGCAGCAGCCAATCTTCTCTTGAAGGGTTTTCATATAAATACATGTGGTTCTCCATTAATATTCTGTATGCTGATTGATCATGTTAATTAGTGAATGATTAATGGAATTTAAAACTGAAATTAACAATCATTTAAAATTTAAGACACATGCAACAAAATTTAAGAGACTCCACCCCCTCAATTAGGTCTAAAACCAAGTTTGAAACTAGGTTGGTTATTCCGCAAGAGCAATTATGAGCCTCTGCCATAATTTACCACATGCCCAGTTAATTGGTTGAATTTTACAAATTCAGTGATTTGATTATAATCAAATTATTTTGAAATCAGTTTATGTTATTAACTAAACTCAAGAAAGCCTTCTTTTTTCATATGAGGTCAGCTACAAAAATCGTATCTTGCCCGCCCTTCTGCCATATTTAAGACCACAGAAATCATTGTAGGTTATTACTTGGACAAAGTTAAGAAAAAATAAAAATAGTAAGTAGATTGTGTGGTAAAATATCATATAATATAAGTTATATAACTAGTGTTGGTACCTCTGGATTAAGTTAAAAATATCAGATGTGGATCCTGGTCATTATTCTGAATATAGTGAGAATCATTTACTTGACCATAATAAAGTGGATTTTCTTTTACCAAAATTAAATAAAGTGAATTTACAGAACAGGACCTAGAGGCCCTAGACCATATTTTGTCCTACAGATATGCATGCATTCCAATCACTGGACTGGGATGTTAAAACTGTTAGGTAACGTGATTGAAATATTTGAACCACTCTATAGACCATGCAAATATTTTTAGAACGTTTTTTACAGTAGAAATATATATTTGTGTAAACGAAGTTGTTTCAATGGTAAGTTTCAAGCAACTACTAACACTCAATCAGGTCTAGATGAATGCAGACCGCCTACTCTTCTTGTAACAGGACTTCCCTAGGATAACAAATCTTTTGCCTACGAAAAAAGTGTGCGGGCAGGAAAAGAAAGAAAATATGGAAGAGGACAGTTTGAATGGCATAGAACAATTAGAGAGTGCACATAACTTGAACACCCAGGGGACCAAACAACCGTGCCACTGGGTTAACTTGGTCTGGATTAGGTGGAGTACTTCCGATCACAATTGTAGGTTCAAAAATGGATCTTTCCAGTTTTGATATTTATAGAATTCAATGTTCAATTTTCTCAAGTTATGCCTCTAGTATATTAACAGAAGAGATTCTTTTGTCCAGTATCACTGTTTATTAAAAACAATAAACTTTGAAAGGTTAAGCACGTGGATAAAACAAGAAAAGGGAAGGTAGTGGAACTTATAACTGCATTACGTAATTATTGAATTTTTCACACAAAACTACCATCAAGAATTGTCAATCATGCGGCAGGAAACCAACTAAAGAAAAGGTAAAGTAACAAACTTGCTTCATGTATCATAATGACCTCACAGTATCAACATACACATAAGAACAGACTGCAGCAACCCCCAAACCATAATAGCAATGAACAAAACAATCTCACAAACAACTATTATGTAGATTAGTGACATACCAAGATTGTTGTTCCCTCCAACAGATGAACCAAAGCTC
Organism: Cornus kousa; assembly: GCA_025631255.1. Taxonomy (NCBI): domain Eukaryota; kingdom Viridiplantae; phylum Streptophyta; class Magnoliopsida; order Cornales; family Cornaceae; genus Cornus; species Cornus kousa. The sequence continues at coordinate 5,271,873 of JAOTQH010000057.1, read as the reverse complement.
GACAAGCCAGCCTTTAGAGAAAAAGTATCATATTTACTCTTCAAAGGAATTTTACCATTTCTTTTATCACCTCGCTTCCCATTTAAGTTGTTCTTTTGCTTAGCCATTTGATTTCGCTCTAGAATGTGTAAGAACAGGAGAAAAATTATCATCAGTGAATGAATACTCTGGGAGGCATAAGATTCAGCTACTCGACTTGGCTATGAATTAATCTGATCGAATGACACTTTATAAGAACTCCAAAATTGTGATTTCAAAATTTTTAAACAATGTATGAATCAAATCTATGGAACCCGTGTGCATTGCAGATATCCAGATATGTGAAGCAGGTATAGAATATGACCTGAACATCAGACAGTGTATTGTCCAAAATCAGTATGTAACAATTTAAGCAACTTCGTCCAGAAATATATATATACATCACCCAGGAAATCAGGAAAATCTAAATGGAAATCCCAAAAAGTGCCCTCGTGAGTATTAAAGTGATAGTGAAGAACTAAAGTTGTTTAAACCGCTATGGAGTAATCAACTAACAAAACGATAGATAATTTTCAGCCCATATATATAGAAGAACAAAGGGATAGGTGATGCTCTAGAACAAGGAAATGCAATACATCTAGCTTTTATGTATACATCACCCAAAATAGCTTCAATTTGCATTTAAATTTTATATTTTATTTTACTAGAAATATTTTATTTTAAATCAATTTGGGGCACAAATTTAATAGAAGAATCCAACAATTAGACATCTTGAGGCAATTGACTTTATGATTGCTTAATATTCTGTGTTGTGGATTATAAAGAAGCTAATGCAACAAAAAAAATTATTTTTTTCAGATACATGTTGATGCAACAAGTTAATGCTTTGAATATGAATACCATAGCCTTTAGTCTTAATATCATCGACTTCTCATTTCTTCCACATCCAAATCGCAACAGCTCCTGTACTAGAGTGAACATTTTCTATCTGCCACCAGCATAAATCCAATAGACCAACTAGGAAAATAACAGAATAGAATATGGAGAACTAAGTTGCCATTATTTTATATTTTTTCTTATTTTAAGAGCATTTAATTCACCATTGCTAATATGTTGCAATTATTTCCGTTACCAGTTGCAACCACTCCAATTTTGGCGGTCTACAAAACAAGTTTGTAACCTAGTCCACTTAGTCAAACTAGTCTGACCAGGAATAAGATATATTAATAAATCAGATGGCTGCAGTTATATATATATATATATATATATACATATTTTGGGTGTGTGTATGGAGAAAGAGAAAAATTTGCATGGGAAAAAGAAAGAAAGAGAGCAAGGGAGATTTTGCTGTTTCCACTAGAAACCAGCAACCTTTTCAAGAACTTGTTCACATCTATATCTAGCCTATCCTATTCCTTATGCTTATTCCTAAAGTAACTTTGATGGGCCAAAACATTGTGATTCAAAAGTTTCGTAACATATACTACTTGGGAAGTCCCACTAACCAAAACAACTCATTAAGAAGGTAAAATTAATACCATAACAACATATTTCTTGGATGTTCAAACACAATGGGTACTCAGCACAATTTTGTCAGCAAGCATGTGACCTAGCAATTGTATCTGAAAATCTATAGGACTAATAAATTCTTGCCAAGTACTCATACTTCAGGAAAACTATATTAAGTATAATTTGGAGATAGAGAAAGAGGTTGAGATGGTAATTTACATTTGCCAGTGAATTAGGGGTGATTTCTGCTTCTACGATGGCTGTAGGGCTACGCATTTGCCTGCTAAGTGATAGGAATAGGGTTTTGTTGGGTATGTAGAGGTGGACATCTGGTAATAGATGGGAGATTTTATAGATAGGTCCGCGAACCAAGCCAAGCCTTGACATGTTCAGGCTCAGATTGGTTACCCCACAGGTACTTATCAAAAAAAGGATTGCTTACCCCACAGGTGTGTTTGGGCTTAGCTCGTGCTAGTGACGAGCACCACCATCCCTGTCCAGACATTCATCAGATTTGCATCAATCCCAAATAAAGAATTTGTTGATGGAACAATTGACAAATGGTATAAGAATAAGAATTGGAAGAAAATTTTTTCTTGGTCTCCATACAAAAGTTCATAAAAAAAATAAATGAATAAATGAATAATGGCTTTAAATTGTTTAAACTATGAATAATAGGTTCTGCAAGTGAAGATTATTAATTAATATACTTCGATGTCTTTTTCCAACAGGGTTTTCACTAAATCTTGATTTGAGTATACTCAATGAAACAGTTTAGAGATGGAATTGATTGGACTTCAGGACAAGAAAAATGACAGTGTTCGAAGGTGTAGAGCATAGGAAGAGGGAAAGTGGGAGGAGTCCATAATGAACTAGAAACCCCTCCCAGGAAAGAAGAATAATACTCAAGTGCTACCATTACTTGTGAACTTTGCATTGCCATGCTCTCATTTGGCCTGAGAAAGTGTTTCTTATTTGACTTTCTTTCGTGTTCTTATACATCCCTGTGAACTTGAAATTATACCTATAGATCTTTAAACATCAAATGTATAATTTCATGCGCGTAGTTTAGATGAGCCAAGGGTGGCTCAACTAGGAAAAAAAGGCCCAAGGCGCACTAAGGCGATAGGAGCAAGGCGAGGCGTGCGCCTAAGTGAAATAAGGCGCACAATGGAAAAAATTATATTACTATTAAAGTATTAATCTTCCATATAAAAGGTGCAAATGTTGTCAAAGGCGCACCTTGGCACACAGTAGGCGCAAGTATTGCACCTTTATGAGCCTGGTATGGTTAACAAGCTCAAAATCAATGTCCAAGATTGGTTCATAGATAATGAATGATCATGAACAAGCGTGTTAGAAAGAGAGCCCAAACTTTTCATGATCAAATAGACTCATCCATAGTTTAAAGGCTCAAGGCGCACTAAGGTACAAAGGTCTCTTAGAGCCTAAACGAAGGGCGCAATATAGGGCGTGAGCCTGATTGAAGTAAGGCACTTGTGTAATAATGCATATTAATTACAAGTATATAAAGAATAATTAAACTATGCAATACAAACTTGTCAATATCAGATAAGAAATTTTTTAAACATGTTGATTCAATGGATTAGCTAAATCAACATACATATATCTTTTCTATTTGCAAATGCATTCAATAAAATCAATGTACAATCGAAACAATTCAAGATATGCGACACAAATAATGATGGGATTTTTATAATCAATTACGAGGAACAATAAATTAATGCTCATAAATCCTTTCATATGCATATGAATTAACCAAATTAAATGTGATTACAAATCTGAAACAACTACAAAATTTAATCATTGCAAACCTTAAACATATTTATAATAAATATTCAGAATCAATCACCAAATGCAATTAATAAAGGGCAAGATGAAAAAATCACTCCTTTTTTTTTTGATAAGTAATGCGAAAATGATAAGATGAAAAAATGCATTTTGTGCACTTAACACCCTCGTAATTTCTATTGAGTCTGTAAGATTGTTTTCAAAAATGTTGCAAGCAAGGGCTTGTCATCAGTGAGCCGTTAGCAAATGACCGTTAGACAGTCATCTGCGTTGCACATGACATATTTAACATCTGAAAAGCCAAAACTACCCTCTCTCTCTTCCGAAAATGCCCTTAAGCATATTTTTTATATATATATATATATATCTGCTCCTGCACTTGACTGCACACTCTTGAGAATTTAAGACAACTATTTTCTCTCATCGATGCGAAGTTCTCATTTTTTAGAAACCAAAACAAGTGAAAACATGCAATTGAAAACTTTATTGTCAATTGTTTTCCTTTTTCATCAATTTTCTACAAATAAGAATGACCCATGTATATATATAGAACATCAAATACAATAATGTATACACACACACAGAGAGAGAGCACTAATAAAAGCTCGCCAGTGGTATTGTTGATGGGAGAAGAGGCTGTTGTTTGCCGGTGGTGGAGATGCAACCATTTTGAATTATTCTGAGGTGGCGTTGGGCTGTTGAATCCATGAAATTATACAGTGGATTAATGAGATAGATTTCCCCTGTTATTTACACTCTCTCTCTCTCATGTACAGACAGCGTTGCTATGAGGGCATCGTTTTCCCTCATCTCTGTAACCTTAACAATGGAGATGAGAGTGAGATTAGAGGGACTAAGGGTGTGGTTCAGTTTTTTCTCTGCTCTGTAACCCTAACAATGGAGGACGAGGAGGAGGGTGAGATCAAAGGGAAAGGTGGGGTTCATTTTCTCTCCTCTATAACCCTAGCTTTCATCTAATATATATAGATAAATATAAATATTTATGTATATGTATACATTGTATCTCTTAATTATGCGGGGATTGGGGTATTTTAGGGCAAGTCAAACAACATTGTTTGGCTTGTCCTTTTTTGTCTTTCTACAATCTTTAATTTTTTGTTTTCGTTTGTCATTTGTGAAAGGGGTATTTAAGTCTTAGTAAATCTCCATTAACAGCAAACTGACATTGGGCGCTCAAGTGGACTGGAAGTGAATATTAAGGGTGTTTTTAAAACAAGAGGGGGTTATATGCACTGTATGCATACCATAAAGGTGTTTTTTGCACTTCACCCATTAATAAATGCAATTAATATAAGTAGTGAATGATAAAGTCTATAAAATTATGAATTTTGTTAAATATTTTATAAAGTTGAACAATATGATCCATTAAATATGATCATGATATGACATTGAACATTTCAATTTAATAATCATTAAATAAAAAATAAAATGGTATGAAATAAATGATTAAAAAATAAAGGCACGCTCTTTTGGGTGCCTACTAAAAAGCGCGAGCCTGACTAAAGGGACCTGGCTTGTACTAGGTGGAAACGCTCTAGGTGAGCCTGGGGCTTTTTTGGAGCCTAGGCACACTTTTAACAACTATGAACTCATCTGCAACCTAAGCAACCCATTTATAAATAAGAGCATTCATGGCATGGGGTGTGGAAGTGAATTTCGAAGGTTTTGAGGTCATCTAGAAAGACTTTATGAAGAATCTTGCTCATTTTATTTAGAGAGGCCTTGGCTGATGCTAAAAAGGGCTACAGGATCTCTTTCTGACATGATGTATTATGCGGTGGCACGCAGATGAAGAATCAAACTCAATTTTTCAAAAAAAAATACCGGTTAACAAACGTTGTAGTGGGCCCGTGGATGTGGCTAGAAACAAGAAGAATAAAATAGCATGACAGGGGAGTTCCAACAGTTGTCAGGCACTTAAGGCAGCGGAAGGTGATAATTTTTCCAAATACCAATTAAGACTCTTCCAATTTTGAGGCTCATTTGCCCATTTAAAGTTATATATATATAGTTCGTGAGAGCACAGTTGTGAATCCATGACCATAACAGTGGAATTCGAATCTGGAGCTTTTAATTAAAAATACAAAAACAAAAAGAAGAAACCAATAAAGTACATAAGGCTACAGAAACATGTTTCTTCTAGGTGAGTTCACATTTTTGCTTTCAGTGGAAGATTTTAAGCAACAAATTGGAAACATAGTGATTATCTTCATAGGTAGATCTAGTAATAAATTTGTATAAACTTGGTCAATACTCATTAGAGTGATTCTACGACTGTTGCATGTAAAAAGTTGGATAAATACTTCCAAAAGGAATAACAAATTATTCAAAATTCGGGGTATCGTGCAAAGAACAAAATCATATATGTGTTATCTTTTAACCTGAGAGTTCAAAGGGCAAGAAATTAAAACAATAGTTCCAAATACAAAAGCTTTATAGATACATGGAAACTAAGTGTTAATAATTACTATTTGAGCCAGTCAGAAAATGTATCACCTGCAATATTGCATTTTGCAGAATATGACCCAAGCTCATTAGATGTACCCTTTATATCATCAGCTCCATGTTCATTTATAGAAACTTCCATTTGTGCCATACGCGACCTCTTAGAACACCCACTGCTACTTCTTGACACTTTACCAGATTTCTTTTTTAATTCTTTAGCCTCCAGCCTGGGCATCAATGATTGACAACTATTTGTGCTCGCAAAATTAAGGTCATCAGATGCATCTTCTCCGTGAAAGCTGGACAGCTGACTAGCTCGCCTAATTTCAACATCTGGCGTCTTTTTCCAGAAGGCTGATTCTGAGCCACGAACAGCACCCACCTCATCTGACGGAATCAAAAATGAAGGAACATAAGTTCACCAGAGTGCATGAAGTAGCATACACAGCGAAGCCCAGGGAAGTTTCCCTTCATTAACCTCTGTCTAGTTAAGGGGGAAGTGGGGTGGAGAAAAAAATCAAGCTTAATACCCAAGAATTTCCTTATTCATTTTTCACATTACCTCCAGGAAACAAATAGTGTGAAATGATCTCACAACTTACCAATTAATAACATAGATATTAAAACATTAAACACGGAACCAAAAAAACTTCGAACAGGAACAAAGTGGCGTAGGTGCAAAGTTGATCACCGAAATCAACTTTCACTTTAACCAGAATAGAAGAAAGACATTGGGTCTTTGAATGTTGTAAGTAGACTATTGATGCAAAAGGAAAATAGAGACCAAAAACTCCAAGAGCCAAAAAAAGCATTAATTACAAAAAAGTTTCTCTTTCTTTCCGTTACCAAAAACAAACTGCATAAAGGCAAGGTGACAAAAGCCAGTTTTATTTTCATCAGACTCTCCTAATCCATCTTCTAGAACTATTATTGATCTCAACTTTACCATGTCATGTTTACTTGTAATGAAGTGTTTACTTGCAATGAAGAAGCTTTCCTCTTACTTAAAAATACATGAAAACGTGGAGAAATATTCAGTTCCCTGAACAACAATTATTTATCCAAAACCTTCAATATAACAAATTCACCATAACCCACTCATTTACAATGAAAAATACTCTTTTTATTCAATCATACTTGAAACTGTTGCAGAATGTGCTTGCTAAGATCAAGTGCAATTCCTTTGGTAACAAAGGACCATCAAAGCTGGTCGCATAAGACACTTTTGGGGATGCTACCCATGAACACCTGCATAACAGAACATTAAGTAACCTGTATTGGGATACCAGAAAGCACAGCATCCTAGTGGGACCAATTGACTGGCTTCCCTGGCACTTCCGTTTCAAAGAAATACTCTTTGTATCTACAAGCAGTTTCAATAACAAGATATACTGAATTGGAACAAATCGTAAGTTTCACAATATATGAAGAATTCATTAATTCACCACAAAACAGATCAAAGCAAACCATTGAACGAGATACCATACACTTACACATAAATATACACATAATTGGTTAGAACAAAACAATTTCACCTTTCTGGCTGAGAAAAGAACTGCATCTGTCAATTGAGGGGGAAACAAGAATCGAAACGCGGTCCAATTCACGAGCGTCGACTTCCTCGACTGTAACCCCGACACCACCACCACTGCTACCACCAACGCCACCAAAACCATCAGATCCCATGAGCGTCAACACCGCAACTGCCGCCGGTACGGGCAACTCCACCACATCCATTACCACAACAAAAACCCCCAAAACCAACAAAGACCCAATACTCCAAATGAACTCAAAACCATCTTCGATCCAATCCCACTCCTAATCACTCAATAATGAACCAAAACAGACCATCTTTACACTGTATCGAACCCCAAAGAGACTGAAAAATCAAGGATTTTGAACTAAAATGAGGAAAGAAATACAGAGAAAGTGAGTATTGCGTGGAGAGAGAGAGTTGGGGTTAGTGGAGGCGATGACGGAGAAGTCTAGGGCACGAAATGGCGGGTGAGAATGAGAAGTATTTATAGTTTTCGGGAAAAGGTGAAGTCTTGGGCGAAATAGGTCGTCGGTGGGGAATATTCCGGTGCGGTTGAGGTCAGCGAAATCTAGCCCTATCCGGTTTTTTCTTTGGCTACGGCACTTTGTCATAATTTGCCACGTGGAAACCGGTTCAAAATAAAGGTGGGGCGATGTTCGGGTATTCTGGTTTGTATAGTATGAGCGACCAATGTTACTGAGCATACAACACGTGTAAGCATGTCGTCGTGGTGGACACGTGGAGTTCTTTGACGGGTGCTTTAATAATAATAGCCTGAGAGTCCTGGATTGCTCACCCTGTGTAAAGCTACGCATGTGCGCTAGGGAATTTTAAATTTCTAATGAATGGGGGCATTGTGCTTTAATTTAATTTCGAAAAAAATTGATTTAATTGCTAGGAACGGTTGGGACAGTGATTAAGATAAACACTAGTGAAAGTATATTCTTACCGTTTTATACACAAGAGTGTGAGTTCGTGTTGGATTCTAATAATTTGTGCAACAAAAACTGATTATTTTTGTATCATTATTTTTATTTTTTACCTACACATCTGGAATTAAAATTTAAAATTTGATCTTGAATATGTGGTGATAACTAAAAAAATATTAATGTCCTCTATTTTAATACATATTATATTTTATTCTTTTATGTATTTTTAGCAAACTAAACTCATTGTCAATTAAAATAAAATGAAAGAACTATATGTTTAGCAAACTAAACAAATTCTTTTATTACACTAGTTTATCTCTTTATCTCTAATTTTATTTTCTCTACTAATATATATTTTTATTATATGTATAAGTATATATAAATATATATATATATATATACACACACACTTATTCTACTCTACAATTTCTATATTTTTTAATTACTCTGTATTATTGGGTATTTATTTCAAATTTAACATTAATAAGAAAATACCAAATAAAAATATAATTATAAAAAACTTTAAACGATTTGTGTAAATTATGGTTCTTATTGATTGATGAGAAAGAGGTTATTCATTCATAATAAAAGATTATAACTTTTTGTTTTAATTATTTGACGTTTTAATAGAATGAGGTTCTTATTAAATATAAAGATATTATTCATTTATACTAAAAAATTTGTAACTTATAGTTTTAATTATTTTAATATTAAATAGAAATGGTCTTCCAAACTAAGATATATACGTGCAAAGTGTGGAAGAGTTGTTCATATGCTATGCAACAAAAGATTCAATGCCACCCTTTTTATGGAGCAGAAATGAATTGAAGTAATTAAGTTATATGATGGTTTGGATGTTATGGTAAGTTCTGTTATTTTTTTTCTCTCTTTTTTGTATTAATATATTTCCTATATTAAAAAAATATATATATTTTTAAAACACACAAAACAACCAAATAAGCAACCACAAATTAAAAATCGTGAAGTATAGCATTTTCTTTTTTCATAAAATATGAACACGATAAATTAAATAATTTGACATGATTGTGACAATAATAT
>JAOTQH010000057.1:5243293-5262482 GCA_025631255.1 Cornus kousa | reverse complement strand
TTTTTTTTTTTTTTTTTTTTATGATAAAATTTAACTTAAACAATATATAAATAATATGTTGAATTGAGTTAGATTTATGTGTGACTATTAGTTTTTTCAACACTATGTGATACCTTTTTTTGATGGTGAAGGTGATGAATGTGACAATTAATATTAAACTTTGTCAAAAAAAAATTCAAGAAAATGTTAAACAAGTGTATTTTTTTTTAAATATTTGTAAGGAAAAAAAAGAAGAAAATGGAGCTCTTTTCATTATTTTTTGAAATATTTGTTTTATTTGTTATCAAAAGTTAATCCAAATAACTTTAATTTTGGTTTAAATTCTTTAAATTAACATGTTAAATGAAGAAGGAAAACTCACTGTAGGGAGCGCATGTGAATTTCACTCCAGAGGATTCGCCCTTGAACCAATAAGATCAAGCCACTTTTCGCACTGCCTCGGTTGTTCGTTCAGAGAATTAAACCAATATCCCACACGCACCTTTATTTCCAAAGAAAAAAGAAACAATTTAACCAATGCACAGTCGTTCGGTTTCGGCTTGTAACGCGAATGAGTTCCCATCTCTCTCTAACCGTCGAATCCGGTTTCTCTCTCTAGATTGACGCAGTTGAACCATCATCGATCTCTGCTAGACTTTAGACTGGTTCGTCGATGAAGTGTCAACCCGTGGCATGTATATGGTCAGGCTCTCCTCCTGTTCACCGAGTCACCGCCACCGCCGTCCTTAATCAGCCTCCCACTCTCTATACCGGCGGATCCGATGGCTCCATCGTCTCCTGGAACCTCTCCGCCAATGACGACTCCACTCAGGTGACTCACCTCAATGCGCTTTCTTTCACTCATCAACCATTGCTCTCTATCTGTTTGTTAATATTCTTAAACCACAATTGTGGTCTATATATGTGTGTTTGTGTGTGCTTATAATCCCATTTAATACGTTTTGGTTTAGGAAGTAGTTGTTTTTTCTTTTTTTTTTGGTGATCGACCTTTGTTTTTCACTTTATAAAGGAGTGAAGAGTGTTTATTAGGTTATTGACATTTTCTTTTTGTGGTAGACAAAATTGTTCTGAACAAGAATCTGTTACTTCAAGTAGGTTATTGTTTCTTTCACAATGTCTTTCATATTTTTACTATTATTTCTGCTGTCTGTTTGGATGTTGAGAAAATATAGTAAAAGTTAAGAAAATAAGATTTTGAATTGTGCTGTTAGTTGAATATGTGCCTAACGAAGCTATGATCCCAGTTGTAGTCTTGTTGGGCATTATAAACCACATCTGCATCGAGATCTAGGCAAAATTAGTTATGTTACACTAATGAACACAATACTTAATGGGTTTGGCAAACCTTGCCTATATTTAAATATGTGAGAGAATGATCTACCATAAGCATAAAGTAATTATATATGGTAGAGAATAAGCAATACCTAAAATTGACACTAAGCTTATGGTGTTTTTTCCTCTATCCCTCACATCTCTACAAATCTTAAGAAACCTCAAAGATCATGTCTTTATAAGCTTCGTTTAATAATTCTTTATTTATAGACTCCTAAATCCATATCTTATGTATTAGCTTTTAAGATTAGCTTTTAAGTTTTTGCTTTTGAGAAATGAAGAAAATTAAGGAAAATTTATGAGTTGTACTGATAATTTATTCAGCTTATTGTTTATATCAAAATGCTTAACGCCTCACCTTTACGTTGTTTGGTTGCCAAAAAATTAAGAGCAAAGAAAACAGAACTCCGAGTAAGAAGTTTTATCTTTATTTGTCTGTGTAAAATAGACATGATATTCACACTCCATTCTCATTCCAATTGACTTTTTAATTTATAAAAATACAAGATTACCCCTCAAAACTAGAGTTTATGAGTATTTTTTGAAAAAACTGTGGAGCGTAAGTGAGTGTGTTTTTGAAGGGCAATTTTATTTAGAAAAATGCAAGTGGTGTGCAAATGGAGAAAATGGAATGTTAATATAATTTCCTTCAGAAAATGAGAAATGAAATGAGTTTATATATTGTTATGTTATCTGACTTATGTCTATTCGAGGGGAGTCTCGTGCATTGGGCTAGCCCTTTTTAGTTCTTTCTGCAATAAAAAAAATGCTTTATGAATATAAATAATTGTTTCTCAATTTTGTGTCAGTCTAATGATTCATAATATGCCAGGAAATTAAACCAATTGCTATGTTGTGTGGGCATGCTGCACCCATAGCGGACCTCAGCATTTGTGTTCCTGTCGTAATTACCAGAGATGGAGAGAGAGAAAACTCAAGTAATGTGGTGCTGAACTCTAAGTCATCTGATTATGGTGCTCTAATAAGTGCATGTACTGATGGTGTGTTGTGCATTTGGAGCAGAGGCACTGGACATTGCAGGCGCAGAAGGAAAATGCCACCTTGGGTGGGGACTCCATCCATGTTACGGCCACTACCTGAAAACCCTAGACATGTTTGCATTGCCTGTTGTTTAATTGATGCCGTTCATTTGTCTGACAATCAGTCACTTGATTCCTCAGAAGGGAGTGAGGCTTTAATGAATAGAGACTCACAATATAGAAAACCCTCTACTTGTTCAATTGTAATTGTTGATTCATATACCCTTACTATCCTCCAAACTGTTTTTCATGGGAATTTATCCCTTGGGCCACTTAAATTTATGGTTGTGGTTCCATCTGTTGAGGATATTGAAAAGCAATCGGTACTTATGGTAGATTCATTTGGTAAGCTACAATGTTTTTCCATATTGAAGGACTCCAACCCAGATGGGAAATATGAGACATCCTTACAGAAAGATTCTTCTTGTTTGGAAAGGACTGATTGGGAAGATGGGTTAGGTGAGAAGGGACAGGTTGTGACATTTGCAATCTGCAGGCAGATTTTAGTTCTTATATATAAAACCTACTGTATATTTAGGCTAATGAGTAGTGGTACTGCAATTGGAGAGATATCTTTCATTGACAAACACCTTAGTCTTGATGGCTATGTCAATCAATCACAGATTATAGGGGGCATGTTTCTTGATAATGATAATGTTAGGAAGACAGTGAATACCTTGGACTCCCCAGATACATTTGCAGAAGATTTTGCCGTTTGGAATAGTAGTGGTTCCGCGACTGTGTACAGAATATCATATTCAGACAACATATTCAATTTTGAGCCTGTGTGTGTGATACCTGCCGCTGCTCATCCAGTTGATGTGAGGTTATCCATTAGTTTTATTCAATTGAAATCTTTTCTTCTCCGTATTGAATCAATTTGCTTTCAAGTTGAAGAACCCTTGCTGTGGAAACCTCATGTCACAATCTGGTTAGTGCGTCAGCAACATGATAACAACACTAAGTCTTGTCAAGAATGCAGAATGCTTGGGGAAGGCAGTTTTTTGGTTGACTGGATTACGAGCTCAATATGTCGTAGAATTGAGGAACCCAACCACAATGATAACATAGAACCAACTGGCATAACTTCCCTGCAAAATTCTGTTCCATGTCAGAAAGTGGATAATACATATGCAGACAATGCAAACTATGGTTTTCCTCAAAAGGAACGGCTTGTAACTACTTCAATGGTTATTTCTAGAAACTATGATATTCCTTATGCTGTTGTATATGGCTACTATACTGGCGAAATAGAAGTTGTACAGTTTGATATCTTATTTGGCAGACCGGATTCTCACGGTGGAAGTACACATCACAAAGTGGATTCCAATGTATCCAAACAAATTTTTTCTGGCCACATGGGTGCTGTACTATGTTTGGCAGCACATCAGATGGTGGGTACCGCTAAAGGATGGAGTTTTAAACAGGTTTTAGTGTCAGGGAGCATGGACTGCACAGTCCGTATGTGGGATCTTGATTCCGGAAATCTCATTGCAGTAATGCACCAGCATGTAGCTCCCGTCCGCCAAATAATTCTTCCTCCTCCTCAAACTGACCGTCCATGGAGCGATTGCTTTCTATCCGTTGGGGAGGACTTCTGTGTCGCTCTTATCTCTCTTGAGACTTTGCGGGTGGAGAGAATGTTTCCTGGTCACCCATACTATCCTGCAAAAGTTGTATGGGATGGAACAAGGGGCTATGTAGCATGTCTCTGCCAGAACCATTCAAGAACATCGGACGCACTCGATGTTTTGTGCATTTGGGACATAAAGACAGGTGCTCGTGAGCGGATTCTCCGTGGGACAGCTTCTCATTCAATGTTTGATTATTTTTGTAAAGCCATCAATATAAATTCCCTTTCTGGCAATATATTGAATGGAAATACTTCTGCTTCCTCATTACTTCTTTCAATGACTGAAGATGCAAATTTTTCAAAAACTCATTTAAAAAATTCAGAGAAGGGGATCTCTTCGTCAAATATATCCCCAAGTATGACGACTAAAATGACACAGCCAAATGCTTCTCAAGTTCATGCTAGTAAGCAAGCCTCTGTAACATTCCCTCGAAGCAACAAACATCCTGTCAAATGCTCTTGCCCATTCACTGGGATTGCAATGCTGAGTTTCGATCTTGCATCACTGATGTCCCCTTGTCAGAAGCATGAGATCTTCAAAGATGCTGGTAATAAGCAAGAGAATGCCCACATGAGACAGGGAGCTGAGACACCCAAAGCTGGTGTTGGTAAGAGAGTGAACAACATTTTAAAGGAACAGGGAGCTGTGACGTCAACATCCCACCACGTTACTGCAGATATGACCTTAGATGATGGTTCTGATTTTCATGGGACCTTAAATGATACTGCAGTAGACGATGACCAGGATCAGTCACTTGAAAGATGTTTACTTCAATTCAGCTTGTCCTTTCTGCACATGTGGAATGTGGACTACGAGCTTGACAAATTGTTAATCACTGACATGAAGCTGAAGATACCGGAAAATTTCATTGTAGCTTCTGGTTTGCAAGGAGACCGAGGATCTCTGACATTGACATTTCCTAATTTGAGTGCTACTGTTGAGGTAGTACATATTAATTGTATAAAACATTAGAACCTGTTCTCTTGGCTTCTTTCATTATATCCTGAGACATTATAATTACTATTTCAGCTTTGGAAATCGTCATCAGAATTCTGTGCATTAAGATCATTAACAATGATTTCACTTGCCCAGCGCATGATTAGCTTATCTCATTCCTGTTCAGCTGCCAGCAGGTAACTAAAAGATTTTGCCTTAAAGAGTTCTGTTTGAAAATATTTTATTTTAATTGGTGTCCTTTTACTTGCTTGGTGCGGTGGTAAAAGTTTCACCTAGCAAATGTGTGAATGTGGGATAGAATATGAGGCAGTCACTTTGCAGAAATGATGCCAACAGATAAATTTGTACCCAAGCAAACCCCTCCTACCATCCTCAGTCAATGGAAACCAACACTGATTAAAAGAAATAAAAAATCTCCGTCTAATGAATCCTAGTTGAGACTTTGAGTTCTTATATTGGCATCAGTTTTGAGAAAATCTTTCTCCAACTATTTGAAGTTGGCTTGTGGCTCTTCATTAAGATAAATTCGGAAAATTTGGATGAGTTTTGTCTAGGAAATGTTTTCATGCCTTCAATAATGCAAAATGATTAACAGTCAAAAGAAAATAATCAAAACATTTCTTCTCAAAAGTTTTACCAGAATCTTGAACACTTGTCTTGATTCCCAATGAGTGAGTGTGAGCACATGTACATGATTTTTTCTTTTTCTTTACTGCTATATTCTATATCTTATGTGTTTGCAGTCATTTTGTTGACAACACAATTTATTTTTGTCTGCATTAAACTTATTGAAATAGATACTAACTACTGTTCCATTCAAGGACACTGAGCTCTTCAGCTTGATCCGCTCCTACCATTCAGGATACTGAGCTCTGCAACTTGATCCACTTCTACCAGGCACCTATTATATGTGTAGTACATGTTTTTTTTTTCTTTTCTTTTTTCTTTACTGCTATATTCTATATCGTATGTGTAGTGCAGTCATTTTTTGTTGAAAACACAATTTATTTTTATCTCTGTAAAACTTATTGACATAGATACTGACTACTGTTCCATTCGAGGATACTGAGCTCTTCAGCTTGACCAGCTCCTATGAGGCACCTATTATATATGTTTTCCTAATTCTTCAACATAATATGTTAAATTATAAGATCAGAACCCTTTTATTAAGATGTAGATATTTTCCTGCTTTTTTATTTTATTTTATTTTTATTTTTATTTTTTTTGGTTTCATTTTTAAAAGCCATCTGCATTTTTTTATATTTTAACTCTGCACCTTCTTACGTGATGTGTCCTTTTGCAGGGCTTTAGCAGCATTCTATACTCGCAATTTTGCAGAGAAAATTCCTGACATCAAGCCACCTTCGCTTCAGGTAACATCTTATTTTATTTCTTTTCGTAGTCTGAATCTCTGGTGATAATTTTTTAATTGGGTGCAATTGGTTGGGTTTCAATTTTATGAAATAATATTCTGTTTCCAAAGAATTCCAAAAAAAAAAAAAAACAATATTTGATTTATTGTGCTTAACAATTTTATGAAAACTTTTATTTGAAAATAGAGTTAAAAAAAAAAACCAATTTCAGATACAGGGAACTTGTGGAGTTTTAAGAAAAATGATACATTTGATGCATGTCACCTTGATCACTTTTACAATTACTGTATTATGTGTGACATAAAGATAGGTAATTCTTGTCAAAACATACAATATTAATGTACCTTTTATGCAACAAACTAGTCAAAGAATGAGAAAAGGAAAAGGAAAGATGTACCTCTGGGCTGACCTCATAGCTAAAAACTACTCGGATATATTTACCATGCTGAGATAATTGTATAGGAAGTTGAATATTCAGTAACTGTTCACAAACACACACATACAACTTACTAGCTTAAGTTGATTTTCATATCTTAGTCACTGTACTGCCTACATTGTGTTCCACAAAAGGGTAGAAAACTGGCAATATCTTTGAAGCTTTCATAGGTATAAAATTTTATAAAGAAAATTTTCATATGTGGTGGGTGAAAAGTTACTTTAACATGTAATATATTGTACTGAAGCTTCTAAAAGTTAAATGTAATATTTAATAATCTCACCTTTACTTATCAAAATAATAATAATAATAATAATAATCTCACCTTCAAATAAGGGGTTCTTCTCTATCCCTCCGAGGGAAAGATCTTTTCTTGCCCAAAGCTGCCAGTAATGAAACATGTATTCTTCCCTGTCTACGTATTCTACTGACACCGTTTGGATGTGGCTTGTTGTTCTTTATTAAGAATTAAAATTACGACCCTGGATTCCTTTTTTGTTATGTTTTTGGCAACTGATTTGGAGTGACAAGCTAACATGCTTACTTAAAACCGTAAGATGTAAAGTATTCTTAAACTAAGTACCATATCAATCAAAATATATGTTCTTAAGAAATACATGCAGTGTACAGGTATGTTGTTTGAAGACTTGGGTCACAATTTTCCCTTTTATCAATAAACATTGTTGACTTTTAAAGATGAGGCTGATTAGAGATGTTAAAGGGTGGTTCATTTTTTCTCATTTTATTTTTCATCTTTCGGGTTCTCAAGTGCAAGGCCTTTTCTTTTCTGGTACAAACATGAGTTCTGAATCAGAAAATAGAGAATGTACTTATAAGTGCCACAAACTTATTTGTTGTTTGAAAAGTACTTAGTTTTATAGTTGAGGAATCTTGTTAACTTATTTGTTTTCCGGTTTATTTTATGTGCTTGGTTGTCTGGTTTATTTTATGTGCTTGGTTGTCTGGTTTTTCTGTTTTGCAGCTACTTGTAAGTCTTTGGCAAGATGAAAGTGAACATGTACGAATGGCTGCACGCTCATTATTCCACTGCGCTGCTTCACGGGCTATTCCACTTCCCTTGTGCAATCATAAACCAAATGACCATGCAAACCTTCTGAACTCTTCAAATGGAATGGGAGAAAACGATCTTGAAAATTCAAACATAGAAGAAACATCCACAAACAAGCTGAAGTTTGACAAAAGGCTAGAAGAAGAAGGAATTTCTCAGGCTGAGGAATCTGAAATACTTGCATGGCTAGAGTCATTTGAAGTTCAAGACTGGATTTCTTGTGTCGGAGGAACAAGTCAAGATGCAATGACATCACATATTATTGTCGCTGCAGCACTAGCCATTTGGTACCCTAGCCTTGTGAAACCAAGTCTTGCGATGCTGGCTGTTCATCCATTAATGAAATTGGTTATGGCCATGAATGAAAAATATAGTTCCACTGCAGCAGAACTTCTGGCAGAAGGTATGGAGAGTACATGGAAGGCATGTATTGGTTCTGAAATTCCTCGTCTCATTGGAGATATATTCTTCCAAATAGAGTGTGTTAGTGGTGCATCTGCTAACTCAGCAGCGCAAAGTCCAGCTGTACCTCTTAACATTCTGGAAACTTTGGTTGGGATTCTTCTTCCAAGTTTAGCAATGGCTGATATTCTGGGGTTTCTAAATGTGATTGAAAGTCAAATTTGGTCTACTGCATCTGATTCCCCTGTTCATGTAGTTGCCCTCATGACTCTTATCAGGGTCGTACGTGGTTCTCCGAGAAACTTAGCTCAATACATTGATAAGGTTTGTAGAGCCAATATTTTTATAGGCAAGGAGTACTCTCCATCTTCATTATAAAGAATTAAAAGTAGTAGCACCTGCAATTTAAATTCCTATGCTGTGAACTGTGGGGCTACATGGTTTAGACCATTCAACTATTATTTTATCATATTCATTAATAATGAATGATAGAAGTACTATGGATAGTTTGATACCCTGCTTTATCGTATGCCAATTTTCTATTTGCATTACAAATATAGTCATGATATGTGATTTTTTTATAGATTGAGTCAATTGTGTATACCATATATCAGAATCTTTGTTATAATCATGGTATATGATTTTTTTTTTAATTTTTTATTTTTTGGTAAGCCACGATATGTGAATTTAAATAAGTTTAAAAATTACATTATTTTGTCAGTGTTGGATTCAGATAACGTATACTAGAATTATGGTTTCCAGATTATCATTGCTATCACGATGCTACATATCTGCCATACTTGGAACTCAAACAAAATTTTCTTTTAAAAGGTTGTGTCTTATTTTCCAACAATTTAATTGAGTGAATACAGTCTGAAAATAAATAGAGCGGAGAGAGAGAGAAGTGTACTTTGGGGGTTTTGTTTGAACTTCTAAAACAAAACAAAGTTATTATTATTCATTAAATCTGCAGAAATTGGACTTAAGATAGCTTGTGACATTTTTAGTAATCAACCTTTTCCATCCTCGGTTAGAAAATTTCTTATAGACATAGATGGGTCCTGCTGACTTAAGTATTCATTATATAAAATGTGTAATGTTTTTGCACAAATTTTTTTGTCAGTATTTTTAGTTAGATGGTCATTTTCATTGAGATATATATATATATATATATATATATATTATATTGGTGACCATTCACCCCTTTTAAATTATATGAAGTTATATTCTTTTATCATTTTCTTTGATTATTCATCATGCTACGGTTACTTGCTGTTTTTACTGGCCATCTAGGTTTTGTTCCGGCTCACCAAATTTTGACCTTTCCTACTTCTTTGTATTCTTAATGAACAATTTTCTGTCAGTAACAGTTAATTATGGTGCTAAATAAATAAATATTTTAAATGCATTCTATTGCTAAGAATTGAAGTGTTTGGGCACTTGAGTGTTAATATCTAACATTTGGACAGATTTGCAGGTAGTTAACTTCATTTTACAGACCCTGGACCCTGGCAACTCAGTCATGCGCAAAACATGCCGTCAGAGTTCAATGACAGCATTGAAGGAAATCGTACGTGTATATCCTATGGTAGCCCTGAATGACATGTCAACACGATTAGCTGTTGGGGATGCCATTGGAGAGATTAACAATGTCAGTATTCGGGTATATGACATGCAAAGGTAATAAAAGATGTTGACAAATTTTTTTTCCCTGGGAATGAGTGTTGTGCATAGCTTTTGTTACTTTGTCTAATCAAATAAATGTGCAAGTATTACCCATCTTGTGGGTTGCCTTTTTCTTTTTAAATATATTCTCAAGAAGATTTGAATCCCACTTTGCCATATCACTCTGTATAGAGCCATAAATTGATACAATTTTTTTTTTGATTGTATTTACATTTAATTATGTAATATTTATGTAGTAGCACATTAAGTGAATGGTTACATTATATACGCATAGATTAGGTTCTCTAATAGCTAAAACTCAAGGTATATGCATATTTTATTAATTATTAGGCAATATGAATTATACTTAACTATGACTTTCATTTGGCAAAATATATTGCCATATTAGGTTTTCCTTTTATTGTTTGATATAAGCATATTTGCATTAAAGAACCATAGATTGAAACCCTACAAACTCTTCCACATTCTATACAAACGTTGTTGAAATTTGGTATAGCCAAATTTAGTACGATGCTAAAAGTTTCTGATGTCAAGGCTTATTATCCCAATGAATTCCCGGACCACCTATTGATATCTAAAGTAAGGGAGACAAACTTTAAAACATATCCCATTGTATGCTCATACATCCATGCAGTTCTGTTGCTTGAAAACAACTGAAAAAGTTGTAACTGCTTCTAACTCTTTATATGTGTTTCTGCTTTCCAATGTAGTGCGATGAAAATAAAGATTTTGGATGCAAGTGGACCTCCAGGACTTCCAAGTTTGCTAGGAGGAGATCTGGAAATGGCGGTAACTACTGCTATATCAGCTCTAAGCTTTTCACCAGATGGAGAGGTACCTCTCTCGCTCAATAAATCTCATGAGGCATGAACCCAATTTCCATTCTCCTGGTATTTGATGAAATGGCGTCCATTTTCTGTGTCGAGCATCATTGGATGTGACAATATGACATGCATTTGGAAGGCTTTTTCTCAGTGCGGCGTTAATCTAGGAAGCTTAGAGGGGTGGACCGGATACACAACTTTTGGTGTTATTTGCACAAAGTGAATGCCTGTAGACTTGATGTATTTTCTCATTGTTGACCGATGAACTTTTACCACTGCACAGCAATGATCCCTTAGAGATTGGCAGATAATTAGGTATAGGATTCTTTGAGCTTGCAAATGACCCAAACCTGTGAATCTATCAGTCTACCCCATCTCATTGGCATGACTTGGGTTGCAGACCTGATTGTCCTGCATCCAACTAAATTATTATTTTGACGACTTCTTTTTCCTGAAAAACTGTTATTTTAGTTTTTCATATATATATTAATGTTGTTAGAATATTAGGTATTAGATTTGAAATATAACGAGGCTTGTGGGTTCAGTTCTGTTGAGTGGTTTTTGACCTGACAAATTTAACCCTTTTGGAAACTCCATTGCTAGTGCACATATATCAATCAACTGGGCAATATTCTGTAGAGTGATGAGACTAGTAATTAAAGGGGTCTACCATGCATGCAGTAGGACATTGGATCCAACTAGGCCTCTTATGCATACCTCGAATTTATTATTATTATTATTTTTTATAAAGAAGGTAAAATTGTTTTCACATATTGTTGCTTTTTCTTTCTGTTCTTCTTTTTCTTTTTCTTTTCTTTTTTTTTTTTTTTTTCTGGAAACAAAATGTGGCATACATGCACCTATAGTGTAGTGTTTCCATTACCATATTCTGGTTAATTGTATTTTGAACTAGTTTAAGCAATTTAGTTCATTGTTATTTCAGCTTTCACCATGATATTTATACCAACTGCATTCTGTGTAGCCTATAACATTTCAGGAAAAATCTGTCTCACATCTTTTCTTCAATTACAAGTCAATCTTTTTTAATGTATTTCCACTTAAAATGAATCCTTGGACTTCAGAGCTTACCACAAAGTATGTTTTTAGCTTTTATTTCTCAGTTGCATCACACTAGATTTTCTGTTATGTTTGTATTCAAATTATATTATGAAAAATTAACATATCTTGTATTGTGTTTTTTCTGGCATGATGAATGAGTCGAAACATTTGTAACAATAGAGTATCAACCGAGGGATTAGGTTCCATTCTTGTAAAATTTATTCCATGTCTTAAATTTCAGGGTCTAGTTGCTTTTTCTGAGCGTGGATTGATGATCAGATGGTGGTCTCTGGAATCTGTGTGGTGGGAGAAACTCAGTCGAAACCTTGCTCCAGTCCAGTGCACCAAACTGATCTTTGTTCCCCCGTGGGAGGGATTATCACCTAATTCTACAAGGTTAAGCATAATGGCAAGCATAACGGGACATGAAAGACAGTCCAATTCACAGGTAAATTTCTTATATTGTGTGTCTTTAAATTCATAGGTATAGTTTCTAATTTATTTGCTTCCTCCTTTTTCTTAGAAGGCCCCCCTTTTGAGTAATTAGAAGATAATGACAATAATAAACTTAATATGCTGCTATGATATTGCTGCAAGGAGTTGCAATGGCACATACCCATTGTTATAACAATTTGTTTAGATGTTGTTTAATCCAATATATGATGATAGATGGTACACAGGCTACATGACCTATTTTTTCATTTTTCTTTTTATTTCGGTAGACAATAACATGCCTGAACTTTTTTGCCACCATGCTTTGACAGTTTTGACCTGTAGGACTTTTCTTTTTGGTCTCAACAACTAAGATGTGAATCATCTTACGGGAATGAGTTAAAACACGCAAAGAATCATCTATACTTTTTCCTCCTTTGTGCTTTTGATTTGGATATTTCTTACTTTTGACGAGTGAAAATCCTATTTTTCATTTATTGAACTTTTTTGTTTGGTAATGTCACATTTATAAGAAATAGGATGCACAACCCGAATCAAAGGGCTTCCTTTTTCTTGACACTAGAATGCTTTAGTTCAAAAGGTATTTGTTGCTTGTTATTACTGATCAATATTTCCTACTTTGATGGCTGATGGCAATGTATAAAGAAAAAAGACATCCATATGGTTTCTATTGATTTTGAGGAAGATGAGAGATTTTTGAAGATAGGAGTATAAAAAATATGTATTGACATTATTGATAATTAAATGTGGACCATGGGATGGTAGTTGGTGTTAGAAGATCTGTAGAAGTGAATTTACAATCAATATTCAAGAAGTCACATGTTGTAAGTAAGTGTTCAACGACTGGATAGTATTAGTAGATGAGCCGATGTCAACGGGTAAATTGAGTTAGAACTACATAATTCTTTTTAGAAATTTTTTTTTTAAGGATTAACTGGACTGGGAATTTACAGAATATATTAAGCTTTGTTTCTTAGTAAGACATGAATTTGTGAAGAAAGAAATGCATGGAAAGAATGATCAAAATAAAAAGAAATCAAATTTGAGGAGGAAATTCAAGAGAAGATCCAATGAAGCCAACCAGAAAGAACAACGGTAGAAAAAGGTAAATAAAAGTAAAATGTGGAGGAGAGTTATGAGAATAAACAATATAAGCCAAGCTATAAGCTAACATCGAGGTAAGTTCCCTGAATAAAACAATATATTGTAATACCTTTTGACTACATCGAGTATTATCTTCTCCATATCCAATTGACAGAATTCACCAAATAAAGACTGGGTTCCTCACCCTCCTTTATATCCACAATCTTTGTCTTGGAGAATTTGTAAAATTTTTCTCACATGGGCACTTGTATATTTCTGATGGTAGCATGGCCCCTGATCTTGCTTGGGTGCCATGTCCATTGGCTTGTGTTTCCATTCTCTGTTTTTTGTGTCATTACATAATGGGTGTATGACTATTAAGCTGCATACACCAACCTCCATGCATAAGAGATCTTGTTGGATGTCTCTTCAAGTTCATTTATCTGGTTTTTTTGACAATGTACAAGAGCTTTAGAGCCTGTTTGGTTTATTTTTTTTTGAGAACTGTTTTTTGTTTCAGTGAACTGAACAACAGTTTACAGTATGAAAGTTTGTTTGGTTTATTTCTGAAAACTTAGCTGAAAAATATTTGTTTTAAGAGAGCTGTCTGTTATAGTTCTTTGAAATTCGTTCTTTGGTTTTGAGTTCTTGAAAACATTTTTCAGAATACTAAACCCAAGTGGCCCTTAATCTTTTAGCTTTTGAGATTTAACAGTTCTCTATCCTTTCTTTGTGTAGGAAAATGCAAAAGATCAGAGTGACACGGACAGGTCAAAACTCTTGACTCATAATCTTGACTTATCTTATCAGCTAGAATGGGTAGGTGAAAGAAAAGTACTACTTACAAGGCATGGCCATGAGTTAGGCACATTCCCGTTATAAGCAGATTGTCATGCAGATTCTGATTCAGGAGACTCTTGGGAGATTCTTCTTGAGAACCCTAGTCTAGAAGTTTCCAATCATTGCACAATTTCTCTTGCAAATTGCCTCAATGAGATTTTTTAAATACCTAAATAGATATAGCCTTCCCATTGTACGCTAAATTAGGTAAATGATTTTATACACCTCAGCTTCTTCTCATAGTTTCAAGCTTTTATTCTGCCATCTTCATTTCCTCTAAAAAAAGATTAAGATGATTCAAGAGCAGTGATGACAACTAAGAACTCCTTGTTAATTGTTTGCTTGAAGAATGTGTAAATGTCAGCAGTGATTTATTTATTTCTTTGTTCATTTTTGGCGTTTTTTTAAAATGGAATAAGAAATAAGGTGTCATTGAAACTATGAGAACAGAGCAAAATTCTTTTATCAACTTGTATTTTCCTTTCTTCTGGTGAGAGTAATGTGGGTATTTGCCTTGGAACAGCCTTTGCAGTTTTTATTTTGCCGCCAACCCTAGAAATTTAACAATAAAGAATGAAAAGGATTCTGTTTTGTTAAAAGGAATTAATCAACTAGAAATTTTCAGACTACTATTTTATTCAACCCAGAGAAATTACTGGGTATCTTTTTGTAGAGGTTTAAGAAACTTATGTTAATTCAACCCAGAGAAATTACTGGGTATCTTTTGTAGAGGTTTAAGAAACTTATGTTAATTTGTTCATCTTTGTACCTAATTATTTGTACCCCTACTTGAATATCCAATTGATTCTTTTATCTTCTTGTCTCTAAAATCTTGAAGCTGGCAAAAGAACCATTACTATAATATTGCATTTTTTTTATTTACAAAAAAAAAAAAAAAAAGTTGCTCTTTTTCGTTCACAAGTATTTTGCCATACATGTAATGCCAAGGAGCATGTATAAATTGAGAAAGATATGTACACTATGCACATTCCATCCTTCTTTACACTATAGATATACATTCTTTGTTGCATTCCTATACAGCATTAGAGATGTAAAACAGGTAACGACAGGTATAACAACATGTGACTTTTGTCCTATGATGATACTGACTGGTTTTAGAATCTGGAGAGAAACTGAAGTTGCTTCAACAGAGGGCTTAAGGTCTCCATGAGTTTCTCACAAGGATGGTTGTGGATGCCTTCATATGTTGTCACGACAACACTTGTATCTTTTGAGAGCCGTTGGATCTGTTTCTTCACATTGCATGTATGATGCGTGCAACGATAGTAGCTCCTTTGTTGGAGTTATACATGGTACAAAGAAGTGTGAGGATATTATTTGCAAAACAAGAAGAAAATCAAGGTAAAATTAAAGGGAAGAGACCTATTTATCTTGAAATTTTATGTTGAGGGTTTTACTTTCTCGTATTATCAATCTGGGAGATAGAAAATGGGAAGCGGAATACTGGAACTGGACATGTGAATCGTAATCTGAAAATCAGTGTGGGAAAACTGATTAATAAAACAATATGGAATGTGATGATTAACAGTGATGACCTAATGTGAAGTGAAAATCTGTTTTTTTCAAGATATAATAAGTAGGGATAGTAAACGGGCGGGTTAGAACGGGTTTGGGTAGGGTTAAATATAGATGGGTTGAACATGGGTTGTGACTCATATTCAACACGCTTGTAATGGGTTAAATATGGATTGGGTAAAATGGGTCGAGTCAACCCGTCATGACCTGTCAACCCGTTTTAAGAAAAATATTATTATTATTTTGGATAATCTCATTATTGTGATATATCAAAAAAGGAACTTTGAGAGACAACATAATGTAGAGAGAGAAAGCTTTCTTTATTTCCTTTTATTTTTTTTATACATCTGGATACACACCAAAACCCATATATATATATATTTAATGTGTTCAATCTATATATATAACAATTATTACCCTTTTTTATTTTAGATGAATAAAAGCTTGTAAAAATATGTATAAATAATTGTGAATCCTCTAATTTATTTTGAAAAATTCTTTAAATTTATATTATTTTATTTGTGACTTAGACATGCACGAATGTAAGATATTATATATATTATATGAAATAAACTGTTAAGCTTTTTACAGAATAAATAGTTAAATGAATAAATCCGGTCATCATACTTTGAAATACAAATGTAAACATAAGTTTCTTTCGAGCCATAGTATTACATACACGAGGAGTCAATGATGCGGAGAGAATCTTAGAGAGAGATAATGGGGGTGAGAGAATTTAGAAATTTAGATTCGTGTGAGAATTTTAGAAAGGAAGAGGTGAATTTGAGTCAAATAGAGTTTTTGAAACTAGGTCTCTTATATAATGGGTAAAATATAAGTCAAAATAGGAGATTCATATTCAACTCATTTAACCCTCTATAAAAATGGGTTGAATATGAATCACCAATTTTAATCTATATTTTAAAATGATTCACTCATATTTATTTTAAAAGTGACAAATATAAACAAGTTGGTGAGTCATGACCCATTTTGCCACCTCTAAATTAATAAGTATAGCAAATTCTATTCTAGGTAGTTGGAGTTGGGCAATAAAACAAAACCGAACTACTTTTTGGAAACAGTTCCTACTGAAGCAGACTGTTTTCCATGCATTACCTGGACTGTCAAGGCTCTTTCCTATTCTTGTATATATGTGTGTTTGTGTGTGTGTGGAATATGATTTCCCATCGGGGATTTGCTTTATATTATTGTGATAGAGTTTCATGAAATATTAGTCATACTGATGATATATACTACCGTAAAAGTGAGGAAGGATGATAATGTTACCTAGGATGGATGTTGTTCTTCACAGCTTTCTGCCCATATTTTCGCCACCTGTAACCGTCGTCAAGAATATCCTCAGGACTCCTTGTATGAAAGGCAATCCTTGGTGGAATGGCTTTCTTGCTCCGACCACCTGTTTTTCCTCTGTTTCTGCCACCATTCTCTCCTTCAACTACATTCCTAGATGTTAGTGATGACAAACTCTGCGTCCACAGCGGCTTTTGGCCACCGTTCGAGGTGGAAGCCAATAGGAGGCTAGCCCAGTCGATGTCCAAAGCAACCTGAGAGTTTTGTGTGGATTGGTGTACAAGTGAATGAGGGTTCAATGTGGTTGATGGGAGTGAAGGTGTGAAGAGATGGAGACTGTTGTTATTTGCCATTGGAGGTTGTGAGACTTCACTAGGAATGTAAGTGTAAGAATTAATGTACTTGGAGGATTTATGTGTGAAGCTCAAAGATACATGGTGGTTGGTGAGAAGAGGTTGGACATCCCATGCACACACAAACACACACAGTGAGAGAGGGAGAGGACTTCCTTCTAAATGTAGGGAGACCCTAGCTTGTACTCATGATAAAGCCAACTACACTCCAGCTACTTCTGTTCAACTGCCCTGTTAAAAGAGCTAAACGTGGCCAAAATGTTACATGCATCGTTACCATCAACAAGCATGCAATGACTAAGGAAGTCTCCTCTCTCCCTCTCTCTCTCACACACGTACACACACACACACATCTCTCTCTCTCTCTCACACACACACACACACACATACAAGTTGAATCATGTTATGCTCACGCAATAAAAAGTACAGAAATTGTAAAGAACAAGAAAGGTATGTGGAGATATAGACCAGTCAAGTGCTGGTTGTGGTAGTTTAGAAAAAAGATAGCCTAGACCATGTCAACTGGCATAATCACGTGGTTGAAAATTGTGGTTGAAATGTTAAACAATTTGTTTATATAATGCACTATATATATTAATTTAACAATATTTATATGTGCGTGTATATGTATATATATTGCTACAGCCTATACGGATAATTGGCTAATTGAATGGGCAACAAAGCCATCGTATCAATGTTGTCTAATGATCGCGTCAATGATAGCATAAAAACAATAGGAAATAAATAAATAATATTAATTCCATACTACATTCATACTTTATTTAGAAGACAAGAATATTTTTTTAGAAGAACATGCAAGTTGTTTAAGATATTTCCAAACCGTATGGATATCATTTTATTCTGTGACAACATTATGCTTTATATTTCATTATTCTTCGGGGAATTCTGCACGCACAAGCAAAAAATATTCGCAATAATTGAATGTCACTTATTATCGGGGGCAGAGTAGGCCCCTCTGGATTGGTCCGCCTTACTTTTTTATTATGCATATATTAAAATTTATACACAATGACCCTCTAAAATAATTTTAGTTTGGGTAAATTACACAGACCTCTCCTATGGTTTGTCATAATTACAGGCGGCACCCTTATTGTTCCGAAAATTACTCGGACCTCCCCTACTTTTTAAAATATCCTACACGGACCTCCCTTATCTGTGACGGACCGTTAAATCCACTAACGGTGCTATCGAAATTACTGAAATACCCTCTCCTTGGCATCTGAAATGACGAAACTACCCTCTCATGACATCAGCTTCTCAGTTACACGACTATTGATTCATTTGGAGGGAAAACTTGCATTAATTGTGTCTGTTTCCCAAAGCGGGTCTTTTCGTCTGCCTTACCAAACTGCCGTGTATTGTGAACACTTTCAGAGATAGATAGAGAGAGAGAGAGAACGAACACACGTTTGGTTAGGGTTTTTGCATTTGAAGGATTAACCAAAGATCGCATCAACATAGGAGTTCGATTTCCATATTTAGCAACAAATCCAACTTCGTATTTGCAAAGAATGAGTTAGGGTTTGCGCATATGTGAATCTGAAGTGGTCTGAGGTATGTGAAAAGAATTTTCTACTCAATATTTAGGGTTTCTGTTTTTTATTAATCTCTATCTAGTTTAGGTTATGTTAAGATTTATACTCTGTTTTTGGGTGTGTATATTTTTGAATAATTCTGTATTTAGTTTAGGGTATATGTTTTTGATTACTCTATATATAGTTGTTTAGGGTTTTGTTCCATTGTATTGATTGTGTTAAATATAGTTAATTTGTGTTTATAA
>JAOTQH010000057.1:5217369-5229738 GCA_025631255.1 Cornus kousa | reverse complement strand
TGTATGAGTTTTTTATATAGAGAGAGAGAGAGAGAGAGAGAGAGAGAGAGAGAGAGAGAGAGAGAGAGAGAGTTGGTCTTACAGCTTCATAGTGAGAGAGAGAGAGATGTTAAAATAATAGAAGGGGTTTCAATCCGTAAGAGTATTATTGTCCAAAAAAGAAAGCTAAAATTTGTCACTCTACAATTTTTGTAAGGTCAGTTATGTCATTTTATTTACCATAAGAGTAGTTTTGGACTTTCACACAAAATTGTCAAACGGCCCTAACTATCGTTTCACGGCAGAGGAGGTTAGAGTATTTTCATGAAAACTTCAGGCTCAGGGGAAGTTGGACCATATCTTTTTGAAAGTTTCATCTGGGGGAGGTCAACATATTTGATTATCTCTGTTGACACAATGTGTGCTTCGACTAGAAGTCTAGAACAACTTTGTTTGGTGGAAACAAGTCAATTTTGATTTTCTTCATGTTTGGCTGCTGTTAAAAAGAAAACAGAGTTGCCTTGAGTGTTACAACAGAAACAAAAGGAAATGAATTTAGATTCAACAAGGTATGAGTTTTAGTAGCAAGCTATTTTCCATAAAATAATCCAGGCTCCGAGCCAACAGATTTGAATATAATTTTACAAAGTCAAGTCATTTGTCTCACATATACAGACTTAAAAATGAAAAGGGAACCTCAAGTAAGAACTCACTACTTATTTTGAATGGCATTTAACCGTTCAGAGTTCAGATTTTATACCAGAAACATATCTGATCATTTTCCAAATTATTAGCATGGAAAGCATAAATCAACGTTGAAATGAAGAAAATGACAAATTTGATTTGTACATAGTATGAAATAGAATTACCAGAGATGAAATCAGCGAATTAGCATCTGCAACATCCCGAATATAGTGAACACCAGGTAAGTTTCCACCAATTTGCTCTGGAAACCTGAAGCAGATGGGATTCATTTATCTAGATTTTGACCAGCATTATAAAATGATGATGAAAATACATTTTTCTGCAGTGAAAAAGAACATAATAATGATCACAAGACTGTAAAAGTTGTAGTAATTCAGATTTTGCCTAAGTAAATATTGTACAAAGGAACCACTTCACTAAAACGGATTTATTAAATTCACTTGACTATGACATGAACAACTCTTATATTTCACATGTCAAGTTATGCTACAACTCTTATTTCCCAAATTTCACATAGCCAACCCCAATGGTTAGGCTTCACAATGCAACTGCAGATGTCAGATCCATGTAGGCAATTCCAAGTAGTAGAAATTGACGCATGTTGAGTTGAGTACATAAGCAACCACAAGCTTTCATCAAATTTCACTCAATCAACCTAAGCATAAAACTTTAGTCAAATATTCATGAATATCATGCTGATATACACTTGCATATATATATATAATTCATTTAATTTAAGTACAACCATTTTTGTTTTTGTATGCCTTTCGTTGAAGAGAAGTACACATTTTCCATGCAAAGGCATAAAAAACTCAGGTACCACTCAGGTAAAGCATTTCCAAAGCAGGAAAAGTAAATTTGATAAAACAAATTGGATGGGAAATAAGAAATAAAAAATAAAAAATAAAAATAAATTGAAAAAGATAAAATCTAAAATATTACACCTAGAAAATGTAAATTGGAGCAGGGAAAAAACTCTATCGGGACTGATGAGAGAACAAAGGATATTGTAAAAAATAAAACTAGTTGGTTTTGGCATTCACAAATGCCAAAAGTCATATAGCAAAACCCCAAATCTCAGTAATACGAAGACATAGCTTGAAACAAGTTCATCCAGTTATGGATAGACAAGTCACTGCACTTTTAAATACATTATATGTTATATAATTTTTTTCCTGAATTATGTTAATATAATATTGTAATCTATGATGTTATTATTCATGGATGTACTCAATTATAATTTAAATTAAATGAAACAGGTGAAGATTGTTACAACAAACGCAGTGAACCAAGCAACAACTACGAAACAAGATAGAAAAATAAACACACCAAGCAAAGAACACAAAAATTTATACGTGGTTTGGCAAAGCCTACATCCACGACGGAGATCCAGCGAAAGTCTTCACTATGTGTAAAATAGGAGATTACAAGTTTTAACCCCTCACTCTCAATTCTGTACGAATTTCAGTGTCCCTCTACCACCCACTCCAAACCCTAAGCGCCCTTATATGTTGGGCTACAAGAGAGTACTAATTAGGGTCTATGACCAGTGAGCAAAATGGGTCAAAAAAATTTCCTCATCAAACGGGTGACAACGCAACCCAGTACCAAATTCAGGCCACTACATCACAGATTGGTTCTTTTTTTTTTTTTTTTTTTTTATCTATTTCTCCATGTTGAGAAGTAGTTTTTCTTATTCCATCATCATATGAAAAATGAGAGGAATTCATTTGTCTGATTTGATTTTGTGTATTGGACACATATTAGTAAATTACATACTCATACCCATGTAGTGTTGTGCCGGCACAAGGATCTTGTGACAAAGAAGAGAGTCTATGTAAATGCATATACGGCTAGATATATCAAGTATCTTAAACATTGCTCCAGAATCAGTCTCCTTGGCAGCAAAAACATATTAAACAAAATAGCATTCGAGGTACAATGAATATTGATGGGAACAATCCAACAGCTGTCTTAGCAGTATAATAATAACCACTGGTAACCCGACTAAAACAGCTCAGCATACCTTGATGCCGTACATCCTGTGGCAATAATAAGAGATCCATACTTAAGCAGTTTGCCTGAATTTGTTGTTAGAGTTTGCTTTTCAATATCAATATCTGTTACAGGATCCTCATACACCATCTAGACAAAAGATAGAAAAAAAAAAAATTAAATAAGTAATTTAGGAAAACAGTGACAGCTAGGGGGATATGGAAATTAGAGAAGGCAAATTGAGGATTTAATAAGGAAAAGAAAATAACCTTCATAGTCTGAGATTGGGTACTTCTTCCAAATGATCAAATCTATTTCAGTGAAAGCTATAGACTCATGTTATATAAGTTTAAAACAAGCTTCATATTCTCAGCCAAACATATTGTATATGCATTATATCCAGACATCAATACTACTCTGAGTTGCAGTTCCATTAATCAGTTGGTTACTAGGTTTGTTGGATGTCAAATTATTTGTACTAATCTGGTTCCTTGTGCATTAAGAAGCCAGTTCTCTTATAAACAGCATAAACCACAGTTTTTCCACCATTCTAATTGTATATTATCAAGTTGCTTTTACAATTAAAGTCACTATAACAAAATTTTGCAACTCATATTTAACAAAGAAAACGATCGTTTCTTTGTCTTAAAATCAATATACAATAATTTAAAGTCACAAGAGCTTCCTTCAGAATAGATTATGCTACCAACCAAAAAGATGTTGTACATCTGAGCACCTGGAGTTGACATAACTAGCATCGTCTAATGGTCAAAAGTAAATATGAAAATGTTGATGGTGGATGCCAAAATCAAGAAAAAATTATAGATAGAGTTGGAGTCATTTCCTTCAAACTATAGGTAAACAAGAATTATTCTCATCTTCAAAAGATTGGAATATCTTTTGCATGAGATAAAGTTGCAATTGAGCGAAAGGAAAAGAAATGATATGGGA
This sequence comes from Cornus kousa, assembly GCA_025631255.1. Classification (NCBI taxonomy): domain Eukaryota; kingdom Viridiplantae; phylum Streptophyta; class Magnoliopsida; order Cornales; family Cornaceae; genus Cornus; species Cornus kousa. The sequence goes on along the minus strand of JAOTQH010000057.1, from coordinate 5,226,108 downwards.
AAAGGAAATTACAGAGTGAACACTTTGAAGGAAAACCATAAAAGTACCTCAATCCCTTGCTCCTTGTACCAATCAGGAGTCTGCCTTTCCCCACCAGATCCAACACAAGTATGGAAACCCTTACATAATGGAAATGCCAAGCAGTGAGATCAGATGCAATGTTGCTAAGACCAGCAAAAAGAACATTGCATAACAAAATCTCTATTATTCTAAACACCTGTCTAATTATTTTATTCAATCTTCACAAGAATTGGATCAAATTGTTTGTACTTTTGATCCATAAATGTACAATAATAACCACCAACATCCAAACAAAGATTATCAACAAAATGCAAGAATGTTGTTGGTCAAAACCTATTGTTCTAATGTAAAAAACTAAATAGGTCTCTCTAAAAGTATAAATCCAATAAAATACTCAACTTTAGCAGCAACTAAATCACAGATTTGCAAAACAAAATACTGATTCTTACAGGTAAACGGGCCGGCTTTTTATCCTTAGGGAACAAATAAGCTTTTGTCAAAGCAGGACGCTCATAAGGTGCATAAGCCTGTAATAATAATACACCATGAAATTGCATATAGTGAAACCACACTGAAATTAAAACTGTGATGATTAACGTAATCGAATTCAGAATAAATCAAACAAGAGCAATTGCAAAATCCAAATTCGAAAACAGTCACCTCTTTAGACACAATACAAAGTTTTCCATTGGCCATCCCGTGTTCGACAAAAGTCCGAGCTGCATATCCGGCCGCATTTCCACCCCCTACTATCACAAACCTACAATAATCAAATCCAACACTCACAATTCCATTTCATAGAATACAACAAACAAATTTAAATTCAACAATACATTAACACACTCACACACACATATATATATGAATATAGAGAGAGTAAAATTTTAACTTACACTCGATTCTCAAATCCAGCACTAACAATTCCATTCATAAATCCAAAATAGTTCAAATTCAAAAATATATATAATAAAAATTGACTCACTCTCGGTTGTCATTGGCGAAAGAGGACGATGCGGCAACATGGAAGCTTCTAGATGAGATTGAAGAAGGTTGGTGAAGTCGAGTGAGGGAAGAAGAGTGAGGACACCAGAGAGAGAGTCCATGCTTTAAGGACAACGAGTTCGCTAGGACCGCCATTGATCTACGAACTGTAAATTTTCAAGATAATGTCAAACAATTAGGGCTTCAATGAGGAATCAGAGTATGATTGATTAGACGATCAAAATAGAGTGGAGAGAGATTTTGACCTGAATACATGGAAATTAAATAAGCCGTTCGTGTGAAATTATAATATGATATTGTGATTTTACTAGAAATGTTTATTGGTATGACGGTGGCTTTAGCTGAGGTCGAAGGGTCATGGCATCGATACGGTGTCGCAGTGGCGGCGATTGGCGGAATTGAAGAGACGTCGAGGTGGCGAGCTCTGATGGGGTTAGTAGAAGGAGATTTGTTACAGTCCACACTGCGATTACGTGACATGTCCTTCTGCCATTGGAGATCAATGGTCAATTCCGGTTTGCAATTGCAAGACAATCTGCTACGAACGACGTCGTTTCATTCCTACCCTGTTTCATGCCCTTAGTTCAAGAAGCACCTCAAGCAAAGGGCAAACCAAATAATTAACGGTGTGTTTGGAACTCGGGATTTCATAGGAATTGAATTTTAAAATGAATTTCACTTTTTTCTTTTTAACTTGTTTGGAACAATTGAATTTTTTTAAAGAAAATGAGACTAATCAGAAGGGATTCCAAATATATATATATAATGCTTTGTTACGTTAAATGAAAAAAATTGGATAGAAGAGATTAATAAGGTGAAAGAGATTGTATTCTTATTTTTTTTGGTTTGGTTGGATTTAAAAAATCTTTATAATAACATTATAATTTTTTCTTTGCGTCTTTTGTCTATATTTAAAGTGACGAAAATTCGTGAAAGAGAAAGGGTGGCGGACCTAGCAAACTTCCTCTTCCTTGCCTCCTTCTCTACGATACGAAGAGGAATTTGTTTCTTCATTTCTATCTTCTCGAGGAAGTTTGTTTTTTCATTTTTATGTTCTCTCCATTCCTTTACTCATTTCTACCAAACAAAGGAAGGTTGAGAAATTATATATATATATATATATATATATATAGCCAGAGAATTTGATAACTAATTACTTAACTTAAAAGCATATCATAAAACAAAATATCAATAAATATTTTTGTAGTTCTTCCATACTAATACAATTTTTTAAAATGTAGGAACATAAATTTGCTAGTCAAGAAAACTAAACCTTCCACCCGGATAGGCAAAATGACTTGAGTCGCAACGATGGCATTATGAGTTCGAGTGATAAAGAATATTGGAGGTTTGTTCTACATCAGATCCGCATGAAAAGTAAAATGAGCATAATTGGGTTGGGCGTTGACACTATCTAATAGCTTAAACTAGGGGTGTTCAAAAAATCCGATAAACTGAAAAATCGGACTGGACTGGACTGAATTGAACTAGACGATTTGGGCTAGTTATATAGCGGTATGGTCAGGTCTTGCGTCCAAAATTATGAAATCGTAATTTTATGATCCTGTCCTGGTTTAGGGTCTTGCAGAACTGGCCCAGCCCAGACCGAACTATTATATAACTTATATTATATAGATATATATATATATATATAGAGATAGATATAGAAATAGAAATGATATAACTTATAGTTTTAGCTGAACATATTCTTTGAACTTTTCTCAAGCCATGATGAAAGCTAGCAAAGAGAGGGATTAAGAAAACGAAATGATGGGCCATAATAAGAAAAACATCATATGAAAATTATCAAACGATAAAAAAAACTATACAAAGAGATGATATGGTGCAAAAATAAAGCATAACTATTAGAGACCAGAGAAGACTATTGGTTCTTTAAATACTAAAATGGAAGAGTAGTGTTTGTTAAATTGTATCAACTATGAAAAAAAAAAAAAAAAAAGAAATCAACTAAAACCGATAAACCGAATCGAACCAAACTAGTTTTTCATGGTTTGGTTTGGTTTGGTTTGATTCCATGGGTATTATTATTCGGTTTGGTTTCAAGAATAATGAAAGCGCTATAAATGATTTGGTCTGAACCAGACCGTATGCACCCCTAGTTTAATCGCTTAGGTCGGACTATGAAACACCTGACCATTCACCTCAACCATTCAACACCTCAACCTCAACCATTCCAAATCCACACCAATTCACACCTGCACCACCCCAAGCGTAGTTAGGATGTTTTCTGATTGTTGATAATCACGGCCTCTCTATGTTGCTGTTAGGTTGTTGGTTAGGGTTCGTTATTTTTCAATTTAAGGGCCTGTGTGAACATGTCTCCCTCTTGCATATTTAATTGTTTTTAAAGGCCTCTGTGGGCTTTTCTTTTGTTTTAACTGGATCTCTTCTGTGGCTCGTATGACCATTGGGCCTCTGTTGCTGGTGCTTTGGGGTATGCTTACTGTTGGCATACGAATTTAAGGGCCTGTTTGAACATGTGTTCCTCTTGCATACGTATGCTTGATGTTGGCATGTGTATTGCCACGTGTCCCATTGTGATTTGATGATACTTTTGTATAGATGTCGGGTTCTTATTAAAAGCAGAACATAATCAGTATTCATTTGTGAGAGAATTTCTTTTTTTTTTTACGTACATTACACAAAAGACAACGTTTTCATCTCTCTTTTTTCTCCCTCCTCCACACAAAGTCTTTACAAATCTAAAAAAATTCTTTTATTTTATTAATGCATGGTGACCCATCACTTATCTTTGCCGTCTCTAAGAATCCAAGCATGAAAATGGTCGGACATATTAATATAAAAATAATATTATCTTTCTTTTTCCATTAATCCATCTATCAAAGGCACTCCTAAAAGTGACGAGTACTTGATTTAAAGGAGTGCTTAGTCAACAAAGCAACTTATCAATCCCAAACCTACCTAACCCTCTCATCATCATCTGCAATAGGAGAAACGTTGGTTCTATATATTATGAAGACAAACTAGTTTGTTAGCCTTTCTACATTCTTTTTTGTCGACTTTCTTTATATGAAATAAGTACACATATATCCAGTTGACAATGTAGTAGCTAGTAATACACATATCTCACACACTCACACACACACACACAGATATCGAATCCAAATTTTCAATCCAGTTTCAGCGTAGGTAGGTTTTGAAAACCTTGTTATTCATTCACATCCATCAAGTTGATATGATTGTGGTCTCTATGCTTAACCATCAAGATCATATATAGAAGGACCTTACCTGACCTGACTTGATGTTGTAAAAGTAGCAGAAGAAAGCAAACTGGAATATATTCTAGCTTCCAAAACAAACAACGTCATTACATAATACTACTACTTGCATACCACTCGACCAAATATTATTTAATTCATATTTGTGGCTTCATAATTTGTAGCATTGACTTCTTCCAATTATAGCGTAATGCAGGAAACATATTATGTTTTGCTTTCTTCGCTTATCAGAAACCAAAAACACATGCATTTAAGAAGAACAAAAATAACAAAAATGTGTTTTTTTTTTTTCTTTCATGGGCCGGAGGCCTGCAAATTCATGTAACTTGTCGCCAAAAAATAAAAAATAATTAAAACATTGTGTTTACTAAGATAAATTAAGCAATTGGCTCGAGATACCATAAATTTAAAAGTGTTAAAAATCCAACCTAATATCAGTAAAACAAAGGCAATATTAATGAAGAAATTCAAAGTTTATATATGCTTAATTAAAAAGCCCTTTTGATCTTGTTCATTTGATTTCAAAATTCTAATATGAATATTTGGGTCCTCTTAATTACTATCACCTATTCACCTTTGTGAGCATTTTTTCATGGCCTTGTGCTTCAAATATATGCAGTATCTGCATTAATGCATACTTCAAAAAATGTCACTTCCAATATTTTCTAGCTGAAATACTGATTTAATTAGCCGGAAATACAATAAAGCATTTCCATCCAATGAATTGGCGACAATTCTCATTTCGTTGCAAAATTTTTGCATGGAAATCATTCTTTATGTAGTGGATAAACACTAGTTCTGAGCTCTACAGACTCCATAGGTTTTTCTTGTTCCGCACTTCCCTTGTAGTGTGTACTAATACTTGTTACATGTTGCCATATGTTAGCATAAGAGAAGGAATTAATGCTTGATCAAAAAAAAGAAAAAGTAATGGTGAAATGATTACTAAATTTGGAATAAACAAGATATGCTAGGTAGTAAGGAAGAGGATCTCCTCCTGTGCGGGAGGACATTCTGTCAAAACTGTATATCAAAACTGTATTGTTTTGATGCACAGACACAACTTAACGCATCATTGTAGTAGTATTAAGAAGAGCAAGATCGACCTGAGTCAATAGTTGATTAATGACCAAACATATTTGAAGAATATTAGAGTCTTTAAGCTTCTAATTAAAGAAGGAAAAAGGTTAGTACTAGCTTATGATGAGAAGATAGGAGGGGCAAATTAAGCTAGGTAGATATGCAACAGAAAATAAGTGAAAATTAGAAAGCATGCATGGGGAGAATCATGAGGAACAGATTAAGGTAATGTGAAATAGTGGAAACATTCCATCCTTGACAAAGTAACCTAACCAACCATGCTTTAAAAGGAAAATTCACATTCTATCGATCTTTTCCTAGCTCACTAATTAATTAATTAATAATTAATAATTAATAGTGGCCTTGGTAGGCCCAAAATTGTACCTCTCTGTTGCTCCCACTTAAAGTTAAGTATAATCATTCACACTTTTCATTTCCCTCCTAAGGGTCCTTTTTAAAAATGATTTGTGTATTACTTTCAAAGTTAACTTGCGATCCATCCAAGCAAAAGTGACTCCTCTTCACATCAATATGGTGGATGATATAAATCAATGAACAGACAATGTTCTTGTCTCTCTCAACACTTCACTCTCTCTCTCTCTCTCTATATATATATATATATCTCTCTCTACGTATATGACCATGTACAAAACCACCTCTATACTAACGAATACGTAAATTTTTTAATTTTTAATTTTTAATTTCTTTTTTCTTTTTTCTTTTTGTAACGAAGTTCAAGTAGTAGTGTTGATTTATGGACACAATAAATTAATGTCTATCATATACACATGTGGTGATAGTAGGATGCCCAAAGATAAAAGGTGTCATAATTAAACTTAATTATTAATTCCCTAGCACTCTTGATCATCATATGTGAAAAGGTTAGAGAACAAACTTTATTTATTTTGGGACCTCATATCATTGTAAAACTGTGGTCTATTCTCATTATAGCTAGTGTGGTGAGTCCCTTGGGGACACAATGTACAAGTTCCAATACATGATTTGTACCTTATATGGCATGTAAAAGCTCTTCCATTATATATCATACCCTTATATGGGACTAGCTCTAGGTAAAGACCTTTTAATGGCTCGTCTATATTGGGAACTATATTGAGTTGAGAGAATTTATAAAATAAAATAAAACAAAATAAATCCTCTTGGCATTCTAGGTAATGATCAAGATAGTAATATCAACTGGATTTTGTAGTCTTCAAAGTTACGCGAACCAACGACGAAATTAAGGGTACGAGAGCCGGTATAAGAGGGTGCGAGAGCCGGTATAAGCAACTATGCAAAATTCAGTTGATCTTGTGAATGGATTAATCAATTTTCATTTCCACTTGGCTTTTATAAAATAGTGGTGCATCATTTAACTTGCAGTACATGTAATTAAGAAAAAGAGAAGGTCATTTTTATTTTTATTTTTTTATGTTTAGTGTCATAGTCTAAAATTAGTTTATTAAATTGAAGGATCTATATTAATGGATCAGTGGTTCAACGGTATCAAACCTTTACTTTTTAAAGGAAAATCAGAAGTTTAAACCTCAGTAGAAGCATGTGTCTAGGGGTGACAAAGTTTGATATGACCCGTTAATAAGACTCGAGCATGATACCAGTTAAACGGTTCGGGTAGGAAACGAGTTGACACGATTAACCCCATTTAGTTAATCGTGTCTTATTTAGATTGAGGTGGTTCAACCCATTTATACCCGTTTAACTACTATATATGTCATAAATAAATTTATATTTAGGTTTCAAAATAATTATCTAAACTCGTGTCTTATAATTTAATCTTTTGTAGACCAGAGTGTATTTAATAATTTGGGTAGATTGAAACTTATATTTTTTTAGTATTTATTGGCTGATTGAATATTATTAATAATTTAAATAATATAATTTTTTGTTTTTCTAAATTTGTTATTAAACGAGTTACACGTGTAACCGGTTTAATAAATAAGTCCGGTTAATGTTGAGGGTTCCTAACACGAATAAACGGGTCGTATTCGGGTTGAACTATTTAGTAGAATACCTTTAACATGACGCGATTATGACTCGCGAACAAAAATTACTACCTCTATGTGTGTGTGAATACTAACTAAGAAAAAAAAAATTTGAAAAATATATGTAAAACCAGAATATTAACGTCTGAAATTCATCTATATGGGTCAAAATCATGAAGATGTTAAAGATGAACAACCAAATGGATTGAATGATGTCAGCTATGGATTGATTGATGTGAGCTATATACTAGTGTGAAATCCCTGTGTTAGATTTTTAAGAGCATTTCACCATGTGTAGTATGATTTGGAAACCAAGAAGAAGAGAAGAGATTTAATATATATGATTCACGCATTCAAAATATTTGAACTTGATGTAAAAATATTAATAAATGTAAGATGGTGTAATGTAAATGATTAATAGTTTGACCTTTTGAAAGAGTGGGTTGGTAATATGTTATTACACGAGTAAAATTAATTTTTCCTTCTCCTTGATATTTATAATTGGAAGAGTGAAATTAAATTTTGGGTTTGATCATCTTCTTGATAATTAAAAATGGATGCATATGTCTCATTTTCATGGGAATAACAAAACTTGGTATTGCATGGTTGTGTATCTGGCTGGTCATTATATTTATTTATACAAGTTTTTTTTTATTTTTTCTTCATAAATATTATGAACCTTTTCTAATTACCCCAGAAAACACATTTAAACAATATATAGGTACTCACCGAAGAAGACGCCAATGAAGAGTTCGCCATTACCAGAGTGAAGCATGTTGTTGCAACGGAGATACTTACCGACGTAAAGCTCAGAAACGGCTACAAAAGCTCACCGGAGAAGACGTACGCTTAGTGGCGCATTAGATGTACGCGCAGCGGCGCGTGTGGCGTACATCTAACAAGTATTTTCCAATTTGCTTACAAGGAGTTGTAGAATATAGGAACGTTGTGTTGGTCGGGGACCATTGTGCAGACTCCTCCTGTCTTTATTTATAGAGAAACATAGCAGCAGGCAAAATTGTTAAAATTAACCATGCTTAGAATCAAATTAAAGGGGAAAACTCACAAAAGATCAAAGAAAATATGAATTAGAGCACCCCTACCACTTAATTGTAGAAAACCCTCAAATGGGTCCGAATTTCGCAAATCCTAGGATGCACCAAAACTGAAATTACTTACACCCACTTGAAGATCTTGCCGAGTTCTTCGATTTGCCGCAAACGGCCAGTTTGGTCGACCGAACTAGCTAGAACCCGAGACTTTCCTCAGCTCAATTTTAGCACTATTGTTCCGTATGTACCGGTATGGGACGGTGACATACTAGGTATGGATTAGTTCAAGCACTAAATCCTACCTAATTTGGAATGAGTTGGATT
>JAOTQH010000057.1:5194769-5207676 GCA_025631255.1 Cornus kousa | reverse complement strand
GTACTAAGACGGTTTGTGAAGAAACTGCATATAATAAAACATTTTGGTCTATATTTTAATTTAAGAATGTGTTCCGTGGAATGAAATTTATAAAATTAAAAAAAAAAAAATTTGATTTAATTTTTTGATTATTTTTTTTCAAATTTCAATTCCAAACACCTACAGACAAATAAAAAACAGTAACAATTGGTATAAATTTAGTATTCTATTAAAGAAATACTAACTTCTGTCTTTGTGACGCATAAAATCAGACAGATTGATAAGTTGGGGTCATGATTGGCCTTCTTTACCTCAATAATATTGAAGTAAAAATAAAAATAAAAAAATAAATATTGAAGTGATGGATTTAATCTATTTAAGGAAAGGACATATCTAATTCCAACAATTTAGTTACTCGTATTATTATTATTATTATTATACTCCCTCCGTGCCGCAAAGAGTGTCGTGTTTAAGGAACCAGTTCAATTTGTGACAGTCACGGTTCTTAAAAATGACACTTTTTATAGGACCGAATGAGCACAATGTAATATGGATAATAATTTGAAATTTAAATGCCTTTAATTTATTGAGTAAAAATTAAAGTCACCGTACCTTTATTAATGTTTTTGATGTCACAATAACATTAATTTTTTTTTTTTTTTGGGGAAATCAAATAACCATTTTGTATTATTGAAACTTTCTGATGACAGATCAACGGTTACTAATTACGATGAAAACCCAGGAACTTCATCGTCCTTTGTCCTCGTAATCACCTTATTTGTTTTTTTGGGAAATTTAATCACCTTATTTTACTCCCACGAGGACCACGACCATAACACGTTATCTATAAAAAATAGTTTGTATATATAATATATATATTTGGTAAAACTTAAAAGTTGGCTTCATTTCACGGATATTCAAACCAGGTTCACATACAGATTCACAGACACCCAATAAATTAAAAAAACTAGTAAATCTACCCACACGGTTTTTCTGAAGTTTTAAAGAAAAATCTGCGATAAATTGAGCTAGGGCTCGCATCTGGCTCTGGAGTTTCAGAAACTGCGATCATGTCTGTGGAGTCGAGTTCTGCTCCAAGTGATGGTAATATCAGAGGCGTGCTCACTCATGGCGGTCGCTACGTGAAGTACAATGTGTATGGCAACTTTTTTGAGGTCACCAACAAGTATGTCCCTCCCATTAGACCAATCGGTAGAGGTGCTTATGGCATTGTTTGGTAAGTTATTTTCCAACACATGTATGTATATATATGTATTGTACATGGTATATGTAGATGTGTTGTTTATGTACCCAGACGTGGAATTTGAAGTTTGGTTCTTGCTGGATTTGTTGTGGGTTAATTTGGGTTCTTTCTGCTCTTTGTTTTAGAACTTTATGTGGTTATGAACCCCCAAAGTACAAATTTTTGGTATTTCTATTAGTTTGTTTTGCTTGAATCTCAAATGGGTCTTGGGTTGTTTTAGTAGATATGTAGATGTATTATTTATATATCCAAATGCCAAGTTGAAGTTTGTTTCTTGCTGGATTAGTTTATGGGTTAATTTGTCATTCTTTCTGTTCTGTCTTTGAACTTCTGTGGTTATGAAGGCCTAAAGTTCATATTTTTAATATTTCTATTAGTTTTTTTTGGCTTAAATCTCAAATGGGTATTGGGTAATTTTAGATAAGAATATGTAGAGTATTATTTATATATCCAAATACTAACTTGAAGTTTTTGTTTCTTGCGGGATTAATTTTTGGGTTAATTTGTCGTTCTTTCTGTTCTGTGTCTTAGAATTTATGTGGTGATGAAGGTCCAAAGTTCATATTTTTAATATTTCTATAAATTTCTTCTGCTTGAAACTCAAACGGGTCTTGGGATCTTTTACATTTCTCTCTAATTATTACTAGTATTATTATTTTTAATTTGGGATAACAGACAGTGCATAATTAAGGATAAATTACTAAGCGTTTTTTTTTTTTTGTAAAAGAATTGTGAAAATAAGTGATATATAACAGTCATATGTTCATATAGCAAATTTATAGATGACTGTGTGATGACCCTAACTGGGATGAGCTTATTGCAGAAAAAACTTGGGTTTATAGGGATGATCGCATGGATGTAGGAGAAATAATTTATGTTTGTAATTGCTGATTATTAGATTTTGAGTTGTGACAAAATTGTTAATTTATTGAAAAAGTCTTATTTCATTGTCTTATTCACTAGGGAGTTCATAAATTTTATATACTGGCAGCTTTGTCTATTAGATTATTATTGATGACTTTATCCAAAAGTTGAAGGATATTGTAGGATATTTGTAAATGCTCTAAACTACTAGATGGCTTTGTCTTTTGTTTTCTATTTTTATTTTTTGTTGTATAGTAGTAATATGATGGATTTTGACTTGGGTTTAAGAATGAATGTGCCTCTGTGAATTTAATATACCATCATCCTATGATACATAATCCTATATTTTCCATGTTAACTTCATGTATGTTTTTGTATGCCGAAAAGCTATTGGATAATATACTGATTGTACTTACGCTATCAATACAAGCTTATTACCTACTCTTGTTGCTTTGGGAATCTGTTACATGTTTCCTTGGTGTTCAAAACATAAGATGTTTATGGGTGCAATTTGAAAGAGTTCTATAGATGCTGTGCTGTTTGGGAGAGGCTTCTAATTCCTTAGGCATATAACAAGTTTCAGCTTTGGTAGTAGAGTGGAAAATGACGTCAATCCTTTTCTGTTCAGTGCTGCTGTGAATTCAGACACACATGAGGAGGTTGCTATTAAAAAGATTGGGAATGCATTTGACAATATCATAGATGCCAAAAGGACATTAAGAGAAATTAAGCTCCTTCGCCACATCGATCATGAAAATGTAAGTTCAGTCCTTAGCAGTTCTTTATTATATTAATTGACTAGGTTCTTTGATCATTAAAAGTTCTTTGAGAGTTTGTGTCAACAGAATTGTTGTACATTGTAGTAATTTATGCCTCCTCTTATCCCATCTAATTATTATTTTTGCTGTATATTTTCTAGTTGTAAGCAAGCTTAGGACTCAAATAATGGCAAGATATTCGTATTGAGTTTAGGAGATTTATTCTAACACGTTTGCCCTTAACTATCTTAAAAGAACTTGATTACATAGTCTCTAGTGAACAACAGGATATGAGGCGTTTTGTGTTTCTAAGGTCTTTATTTAGCATCTGGTGAGCATGGTTCAAAGTCATGGTATCAGTTACTATCACAAGTGGCACTAAGGCAAAGCTGTGGCGGTGACATGGATCAATATTAGGCAATACACAATGATTCAATACATACAAAGCTAGAAACAACCTAAAAGATCATGAAAAAATAGAACAAAGTGCACTATCTAGCACATGTAACATTGTACAAAAAATCAAAATAGGTACTACCAAACTAGTCTAACACAATATAGGCGAGTAAGGAGGTGGAGCTTGAGGCTTCTTAGCTGCAGGAACAGGGAATGGATCCTCCAAAATTGGAATGAGTCATCCACCTCATTCATCCAAAAGGGGAGAGGGCTTTCATCTGGATCTTTCGTTTCCCCTGCCACTGGATACCGTGGAATAGATTTGATTGACTGCTGAGATATCAATTGAATTCTGCTTTCATTTCCCCCATGTGGAGCACGCTACAGTATTCAGGCGGGCTATTCCCTGAAAATGTGCCATCAACACTTTAGATTTGTAGGATTAGGAGTATAAAACATGTGTTTATATTATTTGAGAGAGTTTTGTGACCAAACAAAAAATTCATTGTTATCTTGTTAAGCATTGCTCATTGTATCTACATCCATGTCACCATGAACGCGACTGTGATGGTGTCTGCTACTGAGATTTAGAACATTAAATAGGATTTTATGCTAGCTAAAGATCTAGTTCAATTATTTTGTGAAGAAATTATTATTAGTTTCTGTACAAGTGCCTGTCTTTCCTTTTGGGATATTGAAGCTTTAAATTGAAATAGCTACTTGTACCTACTGTTTTAAATGTGCCATGTGGGTTGATTAAGTGGTGGGACCATATGGACCTCAGCAGGCTTTCAGTTAAGATTTCTGTCTTTCTCTGTTTCTGAAGCATCCTGGAATTCATCCACTTTGTGGAAACTCTCTTTCAATTATAACCGCCAAACCATATTATTGCAAGAATCACTAGCTATTGATATTATTATTTCAAGAGGTTCTGTAATAATTACTGCGCTTTGGGTACAAACATTTGATTAGTACTCCATTCTTTCCCTGCCACAGGTTATCGCCATCAAGGACATAATACGACCACCAAAGAAAGAGGCCTTCAATGATGTCTACATTGTTTATGAACTGATGGACACTGATCTTCATCAGATCATCCGTTCTAATCAGCCATTGACAGATGATCATTGTCAGGTTTGACAGTGACAATTTTATGCGCTTTTATATACCTTGTCATTTTAACTGATTTTTTGAATTCTACTAGTTTATCTGTATGGGCATATAATTCTTGTCTCTTTCCTGCTGAATAAAATGTTGGTCATTTTTTTTAATCCATGTGGTGTGCTTTAATTTATTACTTTCTGATAAAGATGGACGAAATCAAATAAAGCAAAGCGGAAGCTAGAAAAAAATTACTTGGTGATTATCACAGCTACATAGACACAAAAAGGTTTAATCTGTCGAAAACTTGAAACAATATTTAACTAGGAGAAATGACCGACTGCATGCTATAAATCAAATTACCTGTAGTGAGTACTGCACATGCATGAAAAATTAATTTATCTTGGCAGTAGATTCTAGTACAAGTTTCAAGAGTTCAAAGTTTGTACGAACTTAAACAAGCTCATCAGACTTCTGAGTAATGATAAATCATCATACTGTTTGTTCTGAAGTTTGATTGCTAAGCTGACTATGCCTATCTTTTATTAGTATTGTTTTTAGTATCCGTTCTCAATGTACCTGGCATTTGGTTATTACCTTACTGCCTTACTGGGGTTGAAATTGCAAATGGGACTGATAGTTCATGAAATTCCTGCAGTACTTTCTGTATCAGCTGTTACGTGGACTGAAATATGTACATTCAGCACATGTCTTGCACCGCGATCTTAAGCCTAGCAATTTGCTTCTGAATGCAAATTGTGACCTTAAGATAGGAGACTTTGGATTGGCAAGGACAACTTCTGAAACAGATTTCATGACTGAATATGTTGTCACCCGTTGGTATCGGGCACCAGAGTTGCTCCTTAACTGCTCAGAATACACTGCTGCAATCGATGTTTGGTCTGTTGGATGCATACTGGGTGAAATCATGACCAGAGAACCTCTGTTCCCTGGCAAAGATTATGTTCATCAGCTGAGACTCATTACAGAGGTATGATTTCTGGGACTTTCATGTAGAGTTTATTATGCAGATCCAAGGTTCTGGATCCGTGAAAGAGAGTCATAGTATTTAGTCATTGTTATTAAATAATACTTGGCCAGAAAAGTTGGCCAGCCTGGTTTTGAGGTAAATCTACTCTTCTTTGCAGAGTCCTTTGGCTTTGTCCGCTCTGTGTGTGTATGTATTCCTATTTTAGTTTTGTTTTGCGCAGTTGTGAATAATTCCCTGTTAGAGGGGTATTACCAACCAGGCTGAAGAGCCTGTGGTGTTTCAGCTGCAATCTCCTGTGTGATAGTCGCAACCCTTTCTGATACCATCAGACCGAATCTTATTGCTAGTTTGGACTTGTAATTCTTCAAATTCTTAGACCTTTCAAATTTTTATTTTTTTATTTTTAAAAGTAGAATAAAATTCTCTCGATCACTAATAAAAGCAAAGCTAATGAAAAGTATATTAAATTATAGTGGCTTTCTGATCACTTATTGCACCCTTTGGTTGGCTAGGAGAGATTGAGGGACATGAGAAATTTCTTAAAAATTTTCCTGTTCCCACGAATTCTTTGGGCCTTGTTCTAAATCAGAGTCTCAGGTGATGCTAACAAGGTAAATTGACGTCATATTTTCTTACTCCACGGATGCCTATTCCATGAAACTTTTGCAAATCATGGCACGGGAGCACTGTCATCTAAAAATACTTACTTGGACAATCAATTCGAAAAATAAATGAATCATCAATAGAATACAGAGGCATTTGAGGATGTAAGTATTGTTTGTTTTCAGTGGAACTAATCTTTAAGCAGTGGCACATTTAAAAATGCATCAGCTTGTATGGTTGTCTGCCACATAAAGAATAATCATGCCAACAACCCAAGCTTGACTCTAATTTTGCAGTCATGTTACTACTGATTTTTTTATTTTGAATTGTTGGTGAATATCATCTTAAACTGTTCCCCTCCTGAAGTAAAGAAACCATGAGAATAATCTTTTTTTATTTTTAATTTTGACTGTTATTATTATTATTTATTTTTATTTTTCTTGTAACATATTGTGCTTCATTTCTTCTTTCTAATAGCTATTAGGTTCACCTACTGATGCCAGCCTTGGATTTCTTAGAAGTGATAATGCCCGAAGATATGTTAGACAGCTACCACAATACCCAAAGCAACAATTCTCAGCTAGATTCCCCAATATGTCTCCTTTGGCTGTTGATTTGCTTGAGAAAATGCTTGTGTTTGATCCCAACAAGCGCATTACAGGTACAGAGGGATTTTAAATATTCAGACACATCTCAAGGATATTCTTGGGAGTCCGTTTTGTTCACTTTCTGATTGTTTTATTTTCTGTATCTGCTAACAGTTGATGAGGCTCTTTGCCACCCATACTTGTCATCTCTTCACGATAGCAATGATGAGCCCGTTTATGCCAGGCCATTCAGTTTTGATTTTGAGCAGCCATCGTTCAACGAAGAGAACATTAAGGAGCTCATCTGGAGGGAATCAGTGAAGTTCAATCCAGATCCAATTAATTAGGAGACTGATTGCAATGGTTTGCATATGCTGTAGAAATTTGTTGGGAATAACTTTAACCCTGGATATAATGTATTTATATCCTTGGCAAGAGTAGGTACACAAGATTAAGGAGATCAAGCAGAGCTGGTCAGAAGGATTTTGGATCTCAATTTATCAGCAATGCATTTGATGATGTGGGTGAATATCGGCTGGACCATCTGGTAATTTTCTCTAAGCTGAAGATGAAGCGAGTAAAAAACTGGTGATCATGTCCATGATTACCAAGGGACCTTATTGTTGTAATGGTTATTGATCTGACTTTCTTACTCTTCACACTAGAATCGATGTATGAATCCGAGCGCTGTTTATATATTGGATGTATGTGCATATTTATTTACTTGTTTGCATAATAATATGCCAGAGTTCTGCATATTGTGAAAACAATTTGCTGGTCACATTAGCTCCAAGGAAATCTTTGCAGAGCAAACTGATATTAGTGTTGGCCCTTCTAGAACTTGAGCAGCTCATATGCGATAGAAGCTTGCTGGATAGTTGGCTGTAGAAGTTGGAACCAACCTAATTACCCAGCTCTCAAAGAGGAGGTGAGGAGTTCGAACCTTATTGTAGGACATTTGTGTTTGTGTGTGAGTATTTACCTAACAGGCTAACACACACACAACGTGAACATGAGGAGGGTATGAGTGTTTGTAGGACTAGTTAACTTTTGGATGTGCAGGAACCATCACATTCTCAGCAACCATGTCAAGGTAATAGATATTCTGTATCACAGGAAGTGCTTTGGGATCATACTTATTGAAAAAAATGAAAAACTGCAAGTGAAAACGTGTTTGGTAAACCATGTTTTGGGTTTAGACATTCTAAAAAAAAATCAAAACCGAGTTGCCAATTCCTTCACAATCTAGGGGGAAAAAAAAATCCTTCACAATCTTGAAAGCTTCATTTTGAAGCTTTGGGTTTGAATTGTGGGACTGTAGACAAAGCCTCCTATCACCGTAAAGCAAACACAACTCTCTCTCTCTCTCTCTCTCAACCATTTCTGTGTCTGAAGCAAACACAACTTTGTTGTATATTTTATTTTACTTTAAGTAGCACTTATTTTTTTTTAACTGAAATTCAAAAGATGTTATCAAATTCAATAATTTGATAAATATTTAATCAATTCAAAATTAAATGTTGAATTAGATTTTTTTTTTTTAAAACACACCTTAACTCATTTTAAATAAATCATTTCCGGTGGTTTACAATACTTTACAAAGAAAATCCATGAAATATAGATGGGAGTGTGACTCACCTTTAAAAAAAAAAAAAAAAAAAAAAAAGACAACTTAGTAGTGCCTGTTGCACCGTGCCCTGCGCATTTTGCTCTCTTCTAGTGCAGGGCATGGACCTATGTCTCAAAAGGTCGTTCGGGATAGGGTGAGTCGGGTGGTGCTTAAAAATCATGGGATCAGCCTGGCCCAAGCCCAAATATAGCCATTTGCACTACTATATACCCCCTTAAAAGGTTCAATGTTACAATCGTCCAATATATATATACCCTAAAAAATTCATTGTGGGGAGTTATTCAACTTATTTGTCAATATATATACATATATAAATGTTTTGAATTCGCAAAGAAGTGATGCACTCATTTGCTCTTATGGAGACTTGAATTTTCACCGTCCACTTTTAGAAATATAAGATATACCACTAGTGAACTCATGTATCTCAATATATGTCTCATTCTTTCTTTTAATTTATCTATTTTTTAATTAATTAGGAGGGTGTAAGATCTGGTTATAGCTGGAATTTCAAACCATATTAAGTTAATCCCAAAAGTAATACAATAGTACACCATAGGAGGGTGTAAGATCATGGTTGGTTCTTTCTTCTTGTTATTTGTCTTTTGATATACACACATCATGATTATACTGCTCATTACTTGCAATTAAGGAATGGTCAAATCCTACCCATGATTTTACTTGTCCATGTTAAAGATTGTTATTCAAGTATTTCACATCATTAGCTTCAAAAAACTTTTCCAAGCTAACGATGTGAATTTTTGAATGTTAGACGGGTAGCGTTGGAATTTCAAAAGCCCTTAAAAAGTTAAAATCCTGGATATATTATTATACTATATAATATATTCCATTAATAGAAAGCCAAGCGAAATTTATTAAACAGTACATGCAAACCAAAAGCCACAGAGGCAAGTCACAAGATGGTTGAAGGCGCCCTAGAAAACAGACGAACGCATCCTCATCTGCAAACCAATGTGACAAACATTTTCTTTAATTTCTTGGAGTCACTAGGTCTACTAATTTTCCTATAGATTTTTTATATAGGTCAACTAAGGTTAGATGCCTGTAGGTACTTTTTTTCCATCAAGATTCCTAATTTTCGCTACAAGTTTTTTTATACTATCTTTCATTGCGCTTCAATTCAACGTCGTTTCAATGCACAATATACATACAACAACACATTACTTCAAGAATCTTCATTTGGTCAAATATGGTTAGATGCAAGTAAGTACTTTTTTTTTTTTTTTTCCATCTAGATCCCTAATTTTCGCTACAAGATTTTTTTACTGTCTTTCATTTGACATTTGCTTCAATTCGACGCCGTTTCAATGTAGATACAATATGTTCCTTCAAAGAATCTTTATATTTCTGATTTCGATTTCCACTACAAGTTTGTTTTTTACCGTCTTTCATTTGCTTCACTTCAACGTCGTTTCAATACACACGTATACAACACATAAAATATCTTTATCTTGGTCAACTATGGTTAGATGTCTATGCCTTTTTCCATTCATATCTAATTTCCACTACAAATTTTTTTGCTTTACTATCTTTCAATGTGCTTCAAATGAACATCCAACATCACGCGATATCATTACATCAATAATTTATAACACTATTTACAATCAATAATGCAACAAATACAAAATTATCATTAAGTCGAACGCAATGCACTCAAAATAATGGTTATATACAATCACATCACCTAAACGTAGGTCAGACTTGTCAGCTTTAAACCTACATACCATCCAGCAAGACTAGCATGTAAGCCATGTACACCTTATGCTTAACCTAATTAAATTCCCTTCTTATCCCACCAAAAACACTCACTGTGCACTTTGAAATACCAGAATAGAAAAAAGTGGCTATATATCTATATATAGAAATAGGAGGATGTTTATGACTACTGCATATATCAATTACTTTTCTTTTTTCTTTTTTTATGTTTTTTTGGTAATCAAGCTTTACATTAAAGATCATGAAAACTTAGTACAAGAGATCAAGGGGGACAAACCCTGGCATAAAAAGAGAACCAGAACCACCAATCTAAAATGAAAATATAGAAAGGAACAAAAGTGGAGCAAATGAAATACAAAGCATGAAGCTTGCCCATAACAAAGGCACCTAGCTAGCTATTAGAAACTTTTAAAGGCAATGATCCTGAAAATACTGCATCAATTACTTTTTTGTAACACAGAACAAATTTATCGAAATTTTACTGAGAAATGTACTGAAAATCTGGGAAAATAGATTATTTTAAAGTTTATTTCAGAATTCAATCATCTCTCATCTTCAACCATGGTATGTTAATACAGATATATCGTTCATTTTGTATTAGTAAACAAATATAAGAATTAACTGGAAACCACTAGATAATCATTTTTCTAGAATGATGGGTTTTCCTAGTTAATTAATTCAGATAAGGTTTCCTACTTCAAAACAGATATATTGTTGCATGGTCCTCTAATTTAAGTCAAATGGTCTTCTGAGATGCATGCGTTCAACAGACATACTTCTTATAGATATGATCTAGCTTTTTTCTTATTCTCATTTTGATATCAGAAGGGTTTTACAATTTCAGGAACTAGGCAAGTATAGTGCATGCAGTTAATAGGAATAAATTATATATAGAGAGAGTAATTTCTAAACTGAGCTGTCAGATTAAGCAAGACATAGATAAAATTATATATTACACTGCTGCTAATGAAAATTATAACTCTATTTGTGATAGTGAGAGCAATCTTGAGTAATAGTTTATTCACGCACATGCCTATGTAAATCATATAAGCATAAATTAAATTGATAATATATGTATATATATATATATATATATATAGTTAAACTTCAATGAATCAGCAAGTATTTGGTACTTGTTAGTTAGTATTGATATTGCTCTTCTATATATGTTGTTTACTCACACACTTTCCTTAAATATATAGCAGTTTAGCTTTCTGTTTTGGCTTTCTAGCGGGATTCTTTATTTTTCTATACTTCTAAGTCACCAAAGCTAGACCACCTAACTTACTTTAAGAGATCAGTATCATCTAAAGAAAAGGTTTCAGTACTAATATCTCATTAATAATGAATTCAAATCAACACCATTTGCAGTTTGGAAATTAAATAATTATATATCAATATGAAATGCTCATGTCCAACATTAATATTGTTAATTCACAAACCTAGTCGCTCATGGTGCCATTTAAAATGATATTATCTACATGAAGTATTGAATTGGTATTACATATTACAATTTCAATAAGAGGATAGATACATCTGAAGAAAGAGCATGATTTGATGATTGGATGATGGCATAAGAATTCAATTACTCAAATAATCTAGCAGGATCGATATTGATTCAACTTCATACGGCATCATATATAGGAACCTAGAGTAAACATATTAGAGAGAGACCTAAAACTGGATTCGCATAAGATTTTTGGTTGCTCTAATAAACAACACCAGAAAGGGAAACTAAAGAGGAGAAATTAAAAAGAAAAAAAGAAAAAAAAAAGCACTGCACTGATTCGAAAAAATGAAATCCCAAATTAGAATATTTTTCTGATTCCTTTCTAAATTTGGCATGAATAATTAAGAGAGACAAGAAAGAAAAAAGACCCATCATCATGCCATAAATAATTTATATGAAAATTCACACACTGGTAGAAATACTTTACTTTTTTAGGTAATCAGACATACGGAAAGAAAGAGAACCTGTATATGCCCTAACCTAGTTGACATATATAAGGAGCTGACACACACAAATACAACTTAATTATAAACATGATCAGAATAAACTAGCATCAATATACTAGTGCAACCCTTGCAAACCCAAGACTCAGAGGAAATCAAGTCCCTTTTTTATTTGTCTCACAACACCCACACCACAGCTATATATGCTTACACACTTCCTTAGGGTAGAGAATTTTGGAGAAAGAAGCATCGATCACTTATCTCCAAACAAGTATCCAAGAGATGAATCTCCACCAGGAACTGATTTAACCTTTGTTGATGAGCGATCCTGAAAAAATAAACAAGGTGAAAAATTATATTTATATATATATATATATATATATATATAAAATATAATATAAAAGGTGCAATTTAATTACATATCAATTTAAGATGTATGTGTGTGTGTCTGTGTGTTTTTGATGACTCACAGTAATGAAGTTTCCTGAATTTTGGCCTTGTGCTCTGTGATAGTTGTTGGAGACTTTTGGTTGCTCAGGAGGGGGACGACTTTCCGGTGGCTTCTCTGTGGTGGTCTCAATTCCATATGGTGGTAAAGAAACTGGCGGTGTAACTGGAGGTGTACTTGGTTGTTGATCTGCAGAGCCAAATAGATAGCCCAAGGAACTTTGCCCACCACCATAGCTTCCACCTCTACTCATGCTGCAGCCTCAGGATGTTGTTTTGATCAAGTAATTAGGAAAACAGCTGGGAGAAAAGGTGAGAGACCTTTTTTTTGTTTTATTTATTTTTAACAAGTAAGTGAGAGACCTTGAATATATATTAATTATATGTATGTGCGAGTATGTATGAAGTTATGTTTAGAATTTATGGGATGATAGATATATTGTGCCATCCAAATTGACCATCCATGTCCATGACCATGATTGAATAACCTAACAAACTTGGAACTCTGATGCACACTTTAATGTCCAAATGATTAAAAGGAGTATCCAATACATATATACTAGGGGTGGCAAATGGGCGGGTTGGGTCGGGTCAACCCGT
>JAOTQH010000057.1:5164210-5175521 GCA_025631255.1 Cornus kousa | reverse complement strand
TGACAGTTGAAGCTCCTACTCCATTGTTCTGTGATAATCAAGCAGCAGTTCACATTGCATCAAATCCTGTGTTTCATAAGAGGACCAAACATATTGAAGTTGATTGTCACTTCATTCGAGAAAAATTATTATGTGGAAGCATCTCTACTCCGTTTGTGAAGTCTGAAGATCAATTAGCTGATATGCTTACCAAAGCATTGGGTCGTAATCGGTTAAGAACTATTTGTTCCAAGCTGGGATTATTTGATATGTATTCTCCAACTTGAGGGGGAGTGTTAAAAGTTTTATATATTTATGTTGGGTCATTATGTAATTATATTTAGTTGAGAGGACCCTTGTGTAATTATGTAAGACTTGTACCCTTATATATAAGCCTACACAGGCTTATTAGGTTAGAATGTTGAAAATACAGTGTATATGTTTTTGCTCTCTCTCTCTCTCTCTCTCTCTCTACCATGATTTAGAACACCTATTATCTCCCTTCATTACCTTAGCGTACCTTTCTAGGAAAACCTTGTTAAGTAGCGCAACTTGTTCAAAATTATCATTTTACTTAGCCTATTAAAACAGATATGGCCATTTTCTCATTGCTAAAAAAAACAAAATTACCAGCCTCACCTCTAAAAGGAAAGAAATTGTCCTTTTTCTTTTTAGAATTTATACGAGCGCTTTTAGCTCCATGTTTTCCAAGCGAGATTCAACGATGACGAGCCAGATTTGGCTGCCACTGCCTAAATGAAGATTTTTGTTGTTTGACCAAGGGTATTGTGGTTTGTGAATAAGACTTACACGACACATGATCTTGCCAAACCTGATTTTAGTTAGTTGCTTGAGGAAGGGCATATTTGGCTAGATGACGGAGGTTCGGTTGTGAACGTTCAACAGTGACTGAACATGTTCAACTTCTGCGCATTCTCAAGCTTTCTATTTTGGTTAGTGCGTTCAATCTACTATTAACACACTTATGTTCCAACGCTTCAATATAGGACAGCTATTTAGACATTCGCTCAGCTGAAGATTGTGTTTAGTTACCAATTTGTCACATATTAGTGCCTAGTTCAATCTACTATTAACACACTTCTGTTCCAACGCTCCAATATAGGACAGCTATTTAGACATCTGCTCAGCTGAAGATTGTGTTAGTTCGATACTTACCAATTCGCCACATATTAGTGCCTATTTCAATATGGGATGCAGATTGTAGATGATAATGATTTTGCATTTGTATTTAATTAGTAGATTTTTCCTTTTCTTGCAAGAGTTGGATTCTCACATGATGTGGTTGATGCAGCTGGACGACGGAGGATTCAGAGACAAACCGGGGAAGAATAGAGATTACTACCAAACATGTTACTGTCTAAGCGGCCTAGCCGTGTGTCAGTACAGCTGGCCAAGAGATGCTGATTCTCCACCTTTGCCCAGGACAGTAATGGGCCCTTATTCCGATCTCTTGGAACCCATTCATCGCCTCTTCAATGTCGTCATAGATCGGTTTTATGAGGCACATAAATTCTTCTCAAGGCCTTGGGCCAATTTTTAGTTTTTGCTAGGTTTGTTAAGTTTAAAGGAGGGGGCATGAATGCTGCAAATCTGTAATATGAGACTAATATTCATATGATCTTATGATCAGAATGAGTTATAAGTGGGGCATGCCCTCTATTAAAACTATAGTTGTTCTGTGTTTGAAGCTTTGTTGTTGATAGTAAACCAAAAAATATATATGGGAAATGAAGCTGAGTTTTTTTTTGGTTGTTTTCTTTGTTGGGATGCTGTTAGTTGCAGAAGATAGTTTCTAGTATATAATTTTATAAAATTTCGTTTTTCAAGGGAAGAATTTTTTTTTTTAATTCTTTTTCTCTTCTTTTCCCCTTGCATAATATAATATCCACTCAATTAAAAAAATAAAAGAAAAGTTTCATAAATTTTGTGTTTTTATTACCATTGGAAAGAGGGTTAATCTTGCGTGTGAATCATTAGTAATTAATCTCGCCTGTAAATATTAATAGTAATCATGAATTGAGTTGATAAAATAGTAATATTTATATCACATCATTACATTAATGATGAAGTATAGACGTTACCTTTAAATTGAGTACTTGCACCTCTTTATTCCTATTCCCCAACTAATGTGGGTCTCCTCTAATGTGAAACCTTGATTCATTATTTATTAATAAACTAGAATACTCTAATAAGTAATTCAAACTTAGAACATCATTTCACGAGTTTTTATGTCTTTAAATATATTTAAGTATAAAAACATGAGTTTCACATAAAACATATTTAACTGTAAATAAATTTTCACTTTTATCTTTTAAACCTGAATTATCAATTAAACTGTCAATTTTCAATTAACTAAGTAAGAATATATAAAAAATAGGTGTTAATCCAAAGTAAGTAAGAATATATAAAATAGATTGCTATTCATGCCAATCTCATGCCAGTTAAGTCTCCACTTGTTATATTTCTTTGGCCATCATTAAATTTACAATTCTCAATGTTTGTTTTAACATTGAGTTGTATTTTCGACACTGTTTTATTGTGCAACATTGAGGTATATATTTTGGACACAACTCATTTTTATTGTTTTAGTAATATGTGTGTGTGTATGTGAAGTATATATAAGAAAGTTGGCTATGACTGTATTTTGGTCATCATTTTTTGTTTAATTTGCTTCGTGACTTAGTAGCACCGTCACTAAGTCACACAATCATTCTCAACAAGTGTCGTTCTTCCGCTCTTCCGCTACGCGTGCGCTCTCTCAAATTCTCACTGCTCATAACTTAATTATGCCGCTCTTACACTCCCACTCTCAAATTTGCTTCCGCTCCCGCTTTATGTCTTCTCACAAACGGCACAAATAGTTGGGAGGTACTCTTTAGGAGCATCTCAAATTGCTACTTCACATTCAGTTTTACCTTCGCATTTTTGTAATTTTTCTTTTTCTTTTTTTTCTTTCTTTTTTTTTTTTTTTTTATTAATTAAGGTTGTGCTGTGTGCCATTGTTGAAATTTTCATTTACTTCCGTGGAATATTTTTATTCAAAAAAAATTCATTGCATATGTGTGGTTTATGTTATATTGTAGTTTTTTAGTTGGATATTCTGTTGGAAAATTTTGAAATTATTGTAAATGGTTTTGACAGAGAAACAAAATGAGAAGTTTTAAAAAAGCAATTCGTTTTTATTGTTTTGTTTTCAATGTGAAACAAAATGAGCTTGTAGAAATGAAATCACGGCAAAACTTTTAAATGTACTATTTTAAAATAAAATAATGATTTATTTACATAAATAGAAATTTTCTATTATTGCCTTATGGTATAAGAACTCTTAATCAAAGCTATGAGTGATATATATTATAAAAATTATGATGCACTTATTTTGGGCATAAATTTCAAATAACTCATTTCTACTTTGTACTTGAAATTCATACATTTAGCA
This sequence comes from Cornus kousa, assembly GCA_025631255.1. Taxonomy (NCBI): domain Eukaryota; kingdom Viridiplantae; phylum Streptophyta; class Magnoliopsida; order Cornales; family Cornaceae; genus Cornus; species Cornus kousa. The sequence continues at coordinate 5,172,085 of JAOTQH010000057.1, read as the reverse complement.
ATCTTATAAATCACAATGTGCAATTTTCTATTTTTATTTTAAAAACAATTCAAACAAATGTATATAAATTGAACATTCAAAGTCATCTTCTTTGGAGAGAGCTCATAATAATGCCGAGGATCACCAAATGTCTTCTTTTTCTTTTTGATAAATTTATTTTTGAGACATATTTACATGTCAAATCACTAACTCAAAGCATCAAAGTTTTCAAGAATATTATTAAGAAAACCACAATAAACATTCGTATCAAAGTCAAAAATTTTCTTTACAACCGTTAAGAGTAATATAATATGAAATTTTGTGCAAAAAGAATGGCAAACCTTGTAATGTAATTTACACTAATACTTTTTATTTAAAATTAAAATAAAATTGAAATAATAAGAATAAAGTTTGTATTTTAAAATCTTAAGTTATTGACATTAAAAAAAAAAAATGTAAATTGCTCCGCTGACACACAATATAAATTTATCTCAATGAATTTTATTTTAAGAGTTTATGGGGGATAAATTTGTATTCGAAAATGTTTCAAGCAGGTAAACTTTTATCTCATAGGAGTTCATTTGTTAAATACCAAAAGATAATTCTTTCTAATTTTTTTTATCTTTTATTATTGTTTTATAATTGCTTGACTACTACAAAATTCTCATTTCATTCATTTATAGAATGGCTTCAATCTCAAACAATGGGAGTTGTATCTGATCTGTATCATAGTAGGTGTGTAAATATATATATATATTGAAAATATATAATCCAAAAAAAAAAAAAAAAGAGTGCAACCTAAAAAAATATATATGGAAAAGTAATATAAGAAAGAAAATCAATTTTTATTTTTATTTTTTATTAATTGTTTCAAATTTTCTAAATTTTAATTTTTGATTTTTGATATTTTTTTTTTTGAATACTTTGATTCTAATTTGACAAGTATATATCATTATTAGCTTGAGGAAATATTTAAAAACTTTAATAAATAATTCTAACTAAACAAATCTCACAAGTTTTAATAAAATACAATTATTATGATTAAAATAGAGAATTACTTTAATAATTTATATAATAAGTAGTTATAGATTTTTTTATTTATAACTACAAATTTTAACATATATAATATCATTATTGTTATTGGCATTCTTGCCATTATACTCTCACAATTCTTTAATTTTTATTTCTTCTCATACTCCCCAGACTTGTTGATAGAGATTTATATATAATTTTAAGTAATTTTGTTGTAAACACCATCTTTAGACTTCGTTTGGTTAGATGAAAATATTAAGAAAAGAAAGGAAATGAATTTTTTTTAAAATATTTTAGGAGTTTAGTTAGCATGAAAAGAAATTTTTTGTGAGGAAAATCATTTTCCATAACCATTTAATTTTCCCATAATTTTTTTCCCAAAACTCACAAGAAAATTTTGATTTATTGAGAAAGTTTTGTCAACTTACCATATTAATGCCATTTCTTTTATGGAAAATTACATGATATTTAACCATAAAATAATAATTAAATTAGAATTTAATATAAATTTTGGGATCATAAATTAAATTTATTTACAGTATAAATATTTTGGAGGCTAATAAAAAAAAATTTGAAAAGTTTTGGGGGGTCCATGGCCACCCCTGGCCCCGTTCCCCCTTCTGTTGAGAAGGAATGATATGGAGTTTTGGAGCACCTATTGAGATGTAGTACAATTTTATTGATAGAGATTTATATATAATTCTAAATAATTTTTTTGTAAACACCATCTTTAGACTCTGTTTGATTAGATGAAAATAGTAAGAAAAAAAAGTAAACCAAAATTTTTAAAATATTTTAGGAGTTTTGTTAGGAGGAAAAGAATTTTTTGAGTAAAATCACTTTCCATAACCATTTAATTTTTCCATAAATTTTTTTTCAAAAATCACAATTTTTTTTTTTTATTTATTGATAAAATTTTGTGAACTTACATTATTAATGCCCTTTATTTTATATAAAATAATAAGTATATATATATACGTGTATGGTGCGCCAAACATAGTCTCAATTTGATATATATACCTTATAATGATTTTATATATATACGTGTATGGTGCGCCAAAGGGTATCGACAAGCCTTACCAAGATATAGTAGAGAGGCTGCCCCAAAAAAAATGAGTGCCAAAGAGAAGGAGCCTTATCAGCCTACTTGAAAGAATTGGAAATCTACATGAAGGCTCAAAAGGTAATGTGTTATTAGATACCACCAAGTAACATTCAATTTTGTTATTTTAATCTCGTACATAGATTCATTGACATTGTAAATTTTTATTTTGTTATTGTTAAGGAGGAATGCCACCATTTTCATATATCCCAAGAATGCATCAGAAAATGCCTTTTCATAATGTGTTTTGAATTCGAGATTCCAAGTTGCATTACTTTGAGATTGAAATTATACCATTTGTAATTTGAGTTTGTGATCAGTTTTAGTTTTCTATTTCGAGTTTGCACCACTTCTAATTCAACTTTAAAACTACTTTTAGTTTTGAGACTACACCATTTACAATTTAAGCATGCACCACTTTTGGACTGAGTTTTCACCATTTATGATTCAGTTTTCATACTAGTTTGACTTCCAATTTGTACCACTGTTGCTTAGATTGTCTGACCAGTATTGCTTTGTAGGTTGCAGTATCAATTTCCATGACAGGAGGAAGAGTTCCAAAACGGAGACGTCCAGTGCTCCTTCATATTCGAGTTGGTATGGAGAGAAATCTTTAAAGCAACCTAGGGTCCAGTGCTCCTACACCCATAGATGCCAAGGAAACCTTTTAATTTATAAGGTATTAACTCATAAAAGGAAACATTTAACAATATAATTATTATAAAAGGGAAATATTTAACAATATAATTATTATATAGGAATAAGATGTCAGGGCAACATTTTAATTTATAAGGTAGTAACTCATATTAAAAATAGTAGTGTGTGTCAATCATAAATAAAAGGAGCTTTTTTAACAAATTTTTTTTCCCCCCTATTTAACAATATAATTATTATATAATAGGAATAAAATGCCAAAGAAATGTAGAATACGTTAATAGTAATCATACTTTAATTTAAAAACTATTAACTAATATAAAAAATAATTTAAAATGTTTAAAATTAAAAATATAATTGTTATATAGTAGGAATAAGATGCCAAAGAAACGTCTATGTAGTATAAAATTAATAGTAATCATAATTTAATTTAAAAGCTATTAATGAATATAAAAATAATTAAAATGTTTAAAAATTCAAAATATCATAATCATATTAATAACAAGATGGAAGGAAATGTAATAATAATAATAATAATAATAAATAAATAAATTACTCAAACTTATATTAATAAAAAGACGGAAACAAAGTAAGTAAATTTATTATATTAATGATTAGATGAATCATTAATTAAGGAAACGTATAAGAATATAATTATAAGAATAATATGGAAAGAATCATTAAGTGCTTTAATTAGATATGGATCAATACGTGCTTTAATGAAAAATAAAAATTCAAAAATATTAAGAAATTCTCTACAATTTTAGAATAGTACTAGCAAAAGAGTACGTACAAATGCACGTGGTGTAAATCCAAGTTATTAATAAGATTATAGTAAATTTAAAAGAAATAATTTATTTGATCAGTGATTTATTAATAAGATTATATTAAATTTTTTTTAAAAAAATTATTTGATCAGTGATTAAGTTGATAAACTATAATTTATTTGATTTGATACTTTTTAATGTGAAACATGGAATATGAAAATATATCTTCATATGTCATTTATATCACAAATGAGTTTCTATTTCTAATTTGTGTTTTTGTTACTTGTATTAATTTTTTTTTTAGTTTTATCACACTTCTATCTATAATCATTCTATGCAGAAATCTCTCAGTAGAGCAATTCTAATGTATTTTCACGTTCAAATATTTTAAATAATCATCATGCAGCAAAAGATATCTTATTTGGCTTCCTACTCAAAACCAAGTATATTAAGATATATTCTAAAGTATAAATTCTAATCAATTATATACATATATATGTATATCTATATATCATTTTGTAATCCGCATGAATCAAGCACAAAAGGAATAACCTTCCAGCATTTTTGCATTATAAGAAAGAAGACACTTGTTTCTATAATATTATAACATTTTTGTTAAGTCTTTCCTCTCATGGACTCAAGTTTCTCGAGATGAATGACTTTCAAAAAATAAATACAATGGAGAAAGAAAAAAGAAAAAATAGCAATCCAAAACTCACATAAACAAGTTGATACATAAATACCATCTAAATTAAGCAATAATGTTTTAAAAATTGAATTAATCCAGAAAAGAATAACTAATGTAGTGTACATATTGAAAATAGTTGTGTATGTACATCATGAATTGTTAATTACCTATTATGTGTAAAATATGATTTTTATTTTTATTATTAGCGGTAGGGTTCGTGTATTAAATTTTTTGTTATGAATATATATATTTTTTCAATAATATCATCTCACATATATATTTGTTATGAATATTTTTTTCCATTAATATCATCTCATACATATATTTATATATTCTTATCTATACTATTAATAGTACATAGTTTGTTTTATTTTATTTTTTCTTTGGAAAGAATGGTAATGGTTAAAAAAAAATGTAGACTTCTGGAATTTTTATTTATGAATTTGTAGAGTTATTGAATTTTTTATTATGAATATTTTTTTCTATTAATATCATCTCATATATACATTTTTATATCATTATATATACTATTAATAGTACACATACTTGAATTTTTGGTTATGAATTTGTAGAGTTATTGAATTTTTTGTTATGAATTTTTTTTCTCACTAGTATCATCTCATATACATTTGTTATGAATATTTTTTTTCCCATTAATATCATCTCATATATTAAAATGAAAATTTCACGTTTTACCAGAATAAATTATATTTATATTTATTTCAATAAATACTAAAATTTGAAATTTGACATCAAAATGAAAAATTCCTTAATAATAATATTATATAATTTTATAGATACATATTCTATTAGTACCCTCAATTGAATAAAATTAAACTCAAATTTTAAATTTTATTATATAAATTTTAATTTTTTATTATATAAATACAAAAATATATTAGCAAAGGTAAAAAGAACTTAATTAGAAACCCTACATTAAAATAGAATTGAAAGAAAAAATTTAAAACAAAAGTGAAAAAAATAATTAATTAAAAATCCTAAATTGGACAAAACCTTATTAAACACTAACTTTATGAAACATAATTAATAATAGCAAAATTAATAGACTACTTGTCGTTAATCACATTGATTAATTAGATCCCTTGAAAAAGATGTTAACTTATGTGCTTGATTTCATGCTTTTTTAAAATTAATAAATACCATATAGAAGGCAAAATACAAAATAACGACAAATAAAATCAATAGAATAATACTAGACATATTTTTAGAAAGAATAAAAAACCAATTGCTTTGCAAATGTTCAATCTGCATCAACACCTTCAATGAATGCATCACACATCCCATTCCCACCTAGCAATTTTCAATCCACAAGCCAAAAGTGCAGTGTGTGTCTGTGTGCGCGCGTGCGCCGACTCCGCGTTAAGATATGGGCATCTCTATCCACAACCTGGCACAATGAGGGCCAAGAACTCTTGCACAAACATACAAAACACAAAAGCATCTCTTGTGCAATTGTGCTGGAATTGCACACCACTTGCAGCAAACGACTTGACTCCAATGGCATAGGATACACATGAAGGATGGGCTGAGCTTGAAAAGTGTAGTTCTATGTGTCACCATATAGAAAATGATACTTACTACATTATTACATGATTTGGTGTGTCAATGTAACTAGTTTCTACTTTCTAGTTGTAAATTCACTCAAGAATGTACAGAATAAAATGAAAATTCCAAAAAAATTATTAAACAGAGCTAAACTATAACTAGTTTCTTTAATATAGGTACATTGGTCCCCAGATCATTAAACCTAAGGACAAAAGCATTAATAGAGCAAGAATGAAAAATAAACGACTACTATTCAACAGTTCAATCTACATATACTGATCTATAGACACTTCTTTTTCAAGTGATCTTCACTTGTCTAAACACAATGAATTCACGACCACACATTCATCCATATGCACCAAACAATTTTCATGCCACGAACGCAATGCAGCGCGTTGTAAGAACTCAGCTTGTAGATGCTGCAAGTGTTTGTCACAACCTAGTGACTGAGGGACCAAATAACTCTACCACAAACATACAAAACACTAAAATGTCCTGTACTGAAATTGCTTAAATCTGCAACAACTGACTAAGACTCTAGCGGTGATGATGATTTCATCTGTTTGCTGCATTTTCCTCTTTTGCCTTTCATCTTCCATCTCTGTTGTCTTTGCTACCCCAAAATCAATGGTCGCCCTCCTTTCAATGCTCTCTGCAGCCTCGTCTCCTCCAGTTTTGCACCGAAAACTGTATAATTCTCACACAATCCGATGCTGTGAGGACACAGATGGTAATGGTAGAGTGAACCTTAAATATCCTGATAATGGTTTGGCCACTTTTCCTGAAAAGAGCCTTCTTAGAAGTCCAGGCACTGTGAGGCCTCCTAGGCCTCGCAGGATCATTCTGGTTCGACATGGCCAGAGTGAAGGAAATGTAGATGAGAGCGTGTATACAAGGATTCCCGATCCAAGGATTGGAATTACAGAGAAAGGAGTGGCTGAAGCTGAAGAACGTGGGAGGAGAATTCGAGAGATGATTGAGAAAGATGGAGCAGCTGATTGGAAGGTTTACTTCTATGTTTCCCCTTATAGAAGAACGCTTGAAACACTACGAAGTCTGGGGACGGCCTTTGAACGCTCAAGGATAGCTGGTGTGAGGGAAGAGCCTCGTTTGAGAGAGCAAGATTTTGGTATGTCAATACAAAGTACTTAAATGTCACAGATTTTGCATTTTTTTGGTGAAAGGTTCTCCTAATTCTCTTAATTCTGTTTGTGTTTTTTGGTTTTCCCACCTAGGAAACTTTCAGGATAGGGAGAAGATGAAGATTGAGAAAGCAATTCGGCATGTTTATGGGCGTTTCTTCTATCGCTTTCCTAATGGAGAATCTGCAGCAGATGTTTATGATCGAATTACGGGTATTTGATCACTTACCAGTCATTGAACTTGAGATATGGAACTATGGATTGTTTTTGTGGTACAGGATTCAGAGAAACACTGAGAGCTGACATCGATATCGGACGTTTTCAGCCACCTGGTGAACAAAGCCCCGACATGAATTTAGTGATAGTATCACATGGTCTAACACTGCGAGTGTTCCTAATGAGGTGGTACAAATGGACAGTCGAGCAATTTCATGGACTCACTAACATGGGGAATGGAAACATGCTTGTGATGGAAAAGGGTTATGGTGGAAGGTAAGTCTTTTTCCTTCCAGCTGATGCCTTCTAGTTCTAGGACATTGACAACATGCTTTATCAATTCCTAATCACTACATTCATAAATTGAGCTATACATGAAAAGAATTGAAAAGTTGTAGAGTATTGAAACAATTGACTCTTATCAAATGCAATACATGCAGGTACAGTTTATTAATGCACCACAGTGAAGAAGAGCTAAGAAAGTTTGGATTGACAGACGAAATGCTAATTGATCAGGACTGGTAAAAATTATGATTTTGTCTATGCATCTGAGTACATTTTTTTTATTTTAATATTACTCTGTTCATAGTTTCACAAATGCTTAGGATTCTCTAAATTCGGGATTTTATTTTATTTTATTTGGGAAAGGCAAAAGTATGCAAAACCAGGTGAAATAAATTACGCCACTACTGGATCATCTTTCTTCACCCACTTCCATGATGACGAGCT
>JAOTQH010000057.1:5151324-5164110 GCA_025631255.1 Cornus kousa | reverse complement strand
CTCATAGCCTTACATCATCTTTGGATTAATCGATAAGAAAAAGCCCTGATCCAATAGAAACAGTGCATAGGGGACATGTCCAACAATTTTGTGGCCCATGCCTATACTGAGATGGCAATCAATTGGGTTAACAAGAAAAAAAGGCCTTGTCTCAAAGGCCATTGTGAAAGTTTTCATTAAGTCATCTTAGCACTTTAATCACTGTGTTTCTACACATTAAAAATAAAATTATGATAAATAATTGGAAAAAAAGATACATCCTTTGACTTGAACGGGATTTATGAGTGGGGGCGTGAACCCCACCATTGATCGGAATGATGTCATGAAGTGGGACGCATGCTCCACCCCCAATACTCATGAGTCGGCATCTTCAGAATTCGAAGGACATATCATCACTCTAAATAATTAACTACTTCACATCTATACGAGGAAAACTATTTTCAACGGGCCAGTGGCCTAACGGTATCAGGCTCTTACCTCTCAAAGGGAGATCAAGAGTTCAAGTCTCAAAAGAAACATGTGTGTGTGAGTACCACTAGGGAAAAAAAAAAACTATTTCTGAACCATAATTTGGAGGTTAATAATCTCAAAAACGTTTTCGCACAAAGTCTACTTTTTACCTTTTTTTTTTTTTTTTTTTTTTTTTTTTCTCTCCTTAAAAGTGTGTTATATGTATCATCACTTATGTGGTATATAATTAGTGTGATTTGGATAAAAAATATATATATTTTATATATATATAATCAGTGTGATTATGAGCAGCAATGGCCTTATTTTTGGGTTCAAATGGTAAGTAATTTAGGTTACTGCATTTATGGACCCAGAATCACTTAAACTGCACCAACATGGTGGACTAGTTTTGGATCTCAGTCTCTTTTTTTTGAAGATGAAGGTGTTGTGGGCTTGGACTGATGCTTGGGGTATAAGAATGAACCAATTGAGTGAGTGTGGTTTCTTTCTTACACTTGGGCTTTTCATACATTGGGCTGAGCTTGAAGACATTCAATATTCATGGCCCAACAATCCAACCAAAGAACCCTTGGGATGAGCTTTTGAAATTCGCACACCACTTCGTTTTTTGTTTTTGTTTTTTGTTTTTTTTTTTTTTTTATAAAATATCATCATATCTACCCCTAGAAAAATGAGTGTAAGAGTACTTTTGAGATAATTGTGACTGTTGATAGTAGTACTTTTGAGTTTTTAAGAATAATTGTGTCATTTCATTTTTACTTTTTAGGAAAAAGAAAGAGAAAAAAGTACTCCATTCCCAATACTTGGTTATATATATATATACACACACACTAATATTCTAATATTGGGTTTGGGTATCAACATCTTGAATTTGGAATTAATGAAAAATTAGTGCAAAATTTGAACTCAATTTTTACAAAACATAGCCTAAAAACGTAAAGCTACTCATCAATATTTTAGGTGGCTCTAATAAATAGTGTTTAACAAGGACTCTTTATCAATAGTAATTAATAACAAACTCTCTTCTCTCATAATATTTCTATCAATGATTTGCACCTTCGTATTTATAAAAACCGATCGACAATTCAATCATTTTTCATATATTAATATATCCGCATTTAAGAATATTATTTATGCAATTTTTTTTTTGTTTTGGGCTTAATTACATAAATTTGGGCCCATATGCTCTCATCAAACTTTCCCCAACAAAATTAATCAGTTTAAATGCAACTCAAAGCAGCCGATTAAATTATTCGAACATCGTTTACCTTTAAAGCACAGTTGGAATCTTAACATTCGGTTCTAAATTAAAATAATCAAGTTGTTAAAAAAAAAATTGTGGACAATTACCTGTCATTTAACTGATAAACAATTTCAGATTCAAAGCACTAAAATGGCATGCCCTAAATTATCTTTAATCAAATAGGAACCGCGTGACCGAAAGGAAGACTAATTATGATTGTGCTACTGTTAATTTATATTTTGTTACAAATTAGCATATGCTTTTGGTTTTAATTATGCTACTGTTTTCGTTTTCTAAATTCCCCTAATTGGTAATGAATGCCATTTTAGTACTTTTTCAAGCAATAACAATGAAGTGCTCAGCTTTGATCATGGCCCTCATGGGAGATGAAACAAAATCCCAAAATAATTGTTCATTCATTTTTTATTTTTTATTTTAAATAATTATCACATTGACTTACTATTATTAATACAATAAAAAAAAATAAAAATCATTTTAAAAAGTTAGACTCTCAAAAAAGGGACAATTAAAATGTGGCAAATGAAGTATTATTAACTTGTAAACTTGAAAGTCCTCAAGTTTAAATGATGTATACGGTTTGTGGGTAATTGCACAAATTCAAGATTTAACTTACATAAGTTTAAAGAGTCGGTGGTAAGAAAAATTCTTAAAATGTAACACAAACTCATACTTCCATTAAAGGTCGAACACTACATTTTCTTCGAGAAAAAGGGTTTGTACCATCTGAATTATTGCCCAATTAATAAAGAATTCAATTCTTAAAATATCAAAACAATTATTTCGTGGATTAGTAGTATTTTAATACTTCAAAATTTTATCACCTTTATTTTTAAATTCATAAAAAAAACTTGTTTTTGAAGTAGAGTAGAATCAAGTAAGAAGCATTATGAGAGACAGATGTGTTTGAACATGCACGGATCTAATGAAGGACCAGTACGGGCAATTGCCTCACTGAAAATTTTAATTTTTGTATTTTATACTTATTATTATTATTATTATTATTATTATTATTATTATTTTTTGATTTATATACTTATAAAATTTACTTTTTGCCTTAAAAAAAAAAAAAAAAAAAAAAAAAAAAAAAAACTATTGCCTCCACTTACATATTTTTGGGTCCCTCACATGAGTTGTGTTGCTAGATTTTTATGCACGTTTTTTAGTGATGGTTGAGTAGAAGAACGCAAACATCCACATGCAACAGTGACCTATCAATCTCACTTATGTCTGCTTAATATCGTTCTCTTTTTCATCCCAATTGTGAGTCTGGAGATTTTCCATTTGTTGGCCCTTCCTCAAGTGGGCTCCAAACCACCTACTAAACCCTAGATTCCTACTTTCTAGACTAGCCCTAAAGTTCCTCCATTCAACTTGAGTTTATAATATATATATATATATAACTAGCTTGAATATTAGTAATCTATTATCTATACATTATAGCAATAATAACTAGCAAAGCATTTAACTTTTTTTTTTGTTATTTTTTAAGAAATTATAATTCTTTTACTTTTAGTTATGGCAATTTTGAGGACTTTTTAATAGAGAATTGAAGAATACTGGATTAAGAAAATGTCTAAATTCAAATAATTTTTTATTTTTAATATTTTTATAGCAATAACACTATGCTTGGAAGTCGTGTTAGCTAGATGAGGGTTGTTATATTTTGGCTCCCCTAGATCAAAGACTTTTCAAAAGGGTTGTTACATTTTGACTCCCTTGACCTGTGATTTCCTAGAAGTATCCTAATACTATTCCAGACTAAGCACACTTAATTTTGAAATTATGTTAGGTTCACGATTATCACAACTTTAAAATACGTTATGTCATAAAGCTATTCGGGGAAAGTCAAAAGCAAATAATATTGTGTTTGGATATGGTGAGAGTTATTGCATTTTGCTCCATTGACCAAAGACTTCTCAGAAAGATCCTGGTACTACTCCAGAGTAAGCAAACTTAACTTTGGAATTCTATTAGGTTCACGATCATCACAGTTTTAAAACATGTATCATAAAAAAGTGTTGAACCTTATATATAGTATTTCACATTCTCCAATGATGTGAGATTATGACACTCTATAACATATTAATATAATAATTCGTCTAGTGTCTTGTACTCGCTCACGTCACACGTGTCCATAAAAATTGTGTATGAGGTAAAATAATAAAAAAAAAATCCTAATATCTAATTACTAGTTTGCTATAAGAAGTACCAAAAGGACAATGAGAAGAAAAGGCCAAACAAGCATTCTCTGTCACTCACCAATGGAACAATGTGCTTTCACATGTCAATTTAAAGGTTATCAGGAAAACCCTCTGGCTTTTGCTTTCCAATGCAAGTTGATGTTATGCCATTGTTGTGAATTGTAGACATTGTCTGACAGCCAAAGCTATATGTAATTTCATGTTTAGCATTTAACCATTTGACAGCCTTGTGATGATGCTTAGTTCAACTTTATGGCAGACAAATTCTGATAATTAGGTAAAAAAATGAAGTGGGTTTTGTAGTCAAGTGCATACAAATCTTTGTTAATTTACTAATTACCCCACACAAGATATGTAAAAATAAATTAATTACAGTAAGTGGGGGTGATTAGGGTTTAAGATATTCATTGTTTATTAGGGTTTTATAAGGGGATTGAGGTTGGAAATAGCTGGCCTAACTGATTATACTGACCCTAATATGCCAAAATACCTCTGTATTCACAGAAGTGCTTTTAAAATAATAATAATAATAAATAAATAAATAGTTTGGTTTAAATTGATTGGCATCTAAAAAGCTACAACTTTATTGGGAGTCAATCAATCAGCTTTATGATTAATCAATTTGTGGCACCACCAGAGAATTGTACGATTCCAACTATATAGTTGAAGGCTGTAACAAAACTTCATCATTTCCTATGTTGTGCAAGGAAAAGCCTAACAAGTCCTTGACTAAAACAGATCACTAGGGTTATGGGCTCATATTTACTATTTAACAAGGATAGAGTCACGATGTTTTGAAAAAATAAAGTTGATTAAAATACTAATGTGAATAAGAAAAAATATTATTTATTTATCCAACTTACCTTTTAGGTGTACCACATTAGTATTTTGATCAACTTTATTTTTTCAAAACATTGTGACTCTCTGACCCTGTCAAATAGTAAATATGAATCCATGACACCAGTAATCCTTTTTAATCAAGGACTTGTTAGGCTTTTCCTTGCACAACATAGGAAATGATGAAGTTCACGGGTGCACTTATGTGCCTAAACGTAATACATATGTATATAAAAGTGGTACTTCTATACCCAAACAAAAATGGTACCTCTAATGCCCTAACAAAAGTAGAACCTGAAAACATTAAGGGTAGTTTGAATAATGAATTTTTTTTTTTTTTTTTTTTTTTTTTTTTTTTTTCATGTTTTGGTTAACTTCAATTTTTCGAAATATCATGACTAGACTCTATCAAATGATAAAATGGGTCCATAACACCATATATGTGTAATAATCCCATTAAAATATAATATCAACACTAAAACTAAACAAATGCTTGTGTTAGTCACGTGAATTAACAAAATAAAAATATTTTCATGTCACACTTTTGTGTCATTTGGGATGGACTTTCAAGCTAAGCATATAAAATTAGGAATCATTCAAATAAGTTTTTATTTTCTATTTTGCAAAATGTTTTGTTCTTGAATTCAAGCAAAATATTATTATGTTACTAGCTTTAAATGGTATAATGGTAAAAATTGGAGCGACTTGAGATTAGGATCTCATTGTAATGTCGTTCCCCCCTTTTTTGCATTTATACTAAAACCATTGGGATACCGATTCCTATCTCAAAAAGCGTTTCCTCTTATTTGATTTCTTGCCTATCGTTTTTCATCTTTTATAGGAGACACCTATTTGGTCCAATCAAAAATGATTCTATCATTTTTATCCGCAATTCAATATAGATGGGTATATACCCCATATATGTCTCTTTCTTTTAACTTTTCCATGCAATTTAGAATATTTGAACGATCGATTTTTCTTTTTTAGTCTTAACTTCCGCCTTTACTTGATTTGTAACTTTGTGAATAGTTTTCTGTTTTCTTAAAATAGAAAATTGTACAAAAAAATCCTATTTGATTCAGTTTTCTAAAAACTCAGTTATCAAAACATGTTCTCAGATAACTGTCTTTTTTATAATTTTCTGAAAACAGTTTTATATTCTCTAAATTCTTCAAAACTGTTTTCAGAGTTACAAACGAAGCAAGCTTTAATTTCTAGAGATTTCAAATGATCACATAAATAAATTATTAAATATATAGATATATATTTTGTGGGATAGAGAGAGCTCAAATGAGGGTTAGGGGAGAATTGTCTTTTTATAATTTTCTGAAAATAATTTTATATTTTCTGAATTTTTCAAAATTGTTTTTAGAGTTACAAATCAAGTAAGTCTTAATTTCTAGAAATTTCAAATGATCACATAAATAAATTATCAAATATATATATATATTTGTGGGATAGAGAGAGCTCAAATGAGGGTTAGGGGAGAACTGTTTCTTTATAATTTTTTGAAATAATTTTATATTTACTGAATTCTTTAAAACTGTTTTTAGAATTACAAACCAAACAAGTCTTAATTTTTAGAAATTTCAAATGATCACATAAATAAATTATCAAATATGTGTGTGTATATATATTTTTGTAGGATTGAGAGCTCAAATGAGGGTTGGGGGCTCCTCTCCATGAATCAGATAATAACTTTAAATTAATGGAATAATAATTTTAAATCTTATATATATTAAATTTTGATATGTAAGCATGAATATTATTTCTTGGATGTAAATATATTACACAAACGTCATACTTCTTGTCATATAAATGTTGCATTCGTTGTGCAACGTGATGTAAGGTTGTAGTATCTACCATGTTGGGGCTCTTCATTGTAAAAAATAAAAATAAAAAGCTATAATAAAAAAAATAAAAAATCTGAGGGTGAAATCATACATGAAAAAAATTTAAGTCCTTCCAATAAAATATATATTCGGTGTGTTTACAATCAAAACTGTTTACTTTTGTATATATTGTGCACATGCAATTTTGACGTGCTCGTTGTACCTTCTCCCTCCAATAGGAATATTTCAAAATTGGCAAATATATGTATATTGCTTTCAAATTTAAAAAGCTAAAATTAGTATTTGAAATGCCAATTCAAATCGAATCATAATACTTTTTTTGTCATATAAAAAATATCATATTTAAAAAATCGCGACACCAGACTTATGACTCATATGGTCACGGTGACATTTTTTACGAGACAGACAGTGTCTCAATATTCTTTAAAATATGACAATATTTTATAGGATATTTTTTTTTAGGGTATATTACATGTATGTGGGTGGGAATGGTGGGCCCATTGTGCTGTAGACTTGCCGGACAGTCGGACAGGTTTCAGAGTAGCACGTCCCCCACCCACTTTTGCCTCACAAACTGCCACGTTTTTCTTCTCCACATCCTGGCAGGTTATTAGGCCTCGCCTCACACACTCGCCGACACAGGCTATCTCTTCCAGATAATGAGACACGACATATAATAGGCCTTTATTAAATTGGCTAATTCAGAGCGGGCTATTATGAGCTTTTTGTTTCATATGTGTGTGATTAATAAAAAGTATAATTTTTTTTTTTTCACTTTTTGTGAATGTTGAAGTTATTTGGGCTTATTTATTTAAAACCTTTAATATTTTGAAACGGTGTCAAAAAAAAAAAATGAAAAAAAAAGGAAGAAATTATGGACATTATATGCTTTTTGAACGGCTTCATGATAATAAGTGATGGTACTGTGGAATATTTGGATATCTATAGATATAGAGATTTGTTTTGACGGAGACCTCAACTTTGTTTCAAACCATTCTACAAAGCCACATCACACGCCACTGTGTCCATGTA
Organism: Cornus kousa; assembly: GCA_025631255.1. Lineage (NCBI taxonomy): Eukaryota > Viridiplantae > Streptophyta > Magnoliopsida > Cornales > Cornaceae > Cornus > Cornus kousa. The sequence continues at coordinate 5,156,452 of JAOTQH010000057.1, read as the reverse complement.
CAAACCAATGGATGTGAGAACGTGGATGTCGATCAATTTGACCTGTTCTATTAATAATTGTATTATTATAATTAGTAGATATTTTGTTATATTTAAAAATCTTTTTTTTTTTTTAAAAAAAATATTTTAATGGCTTGAAGGAATGAATTTAGTTATTTAATTTATATATAACGCATTATTTTGAACGTGTCTCAATTTCAAAGGGAGTTCGTAATCTTACTAATTATAATAACACAAAGTAAGATTAAAGAGTGCGAAACGTGAGAGAATTAATTATGTGACTTAAATATGATATTTTAATTGAGTACGAATTACCTAAAATTTGTTAGGAAGATATTTCACAAAAAGGCAACTGATATGTCAGTGGCACCACATATTAACATGCAATATTGACACCATGACGAGCCATGGCAACAAAATATGACCCACTAACCATTACTAACCTGATCTATCATGTCTGGGCTTGGTTTGTGGGTTTCATCAAACACATGATTGGTGTTCTTTTCCACAAGAGATTTTTTGTTTAATGTGCAATTCTTCTTCTTTTTCTTTTTCTTTTTTTTCTTTTCTTTTCTTTTGGGATGATTAATTGGTGGAACCAATAGTGGTACTTGATTCCATGTACATGACATTGCAATGCAAATGAACCTTTTTTTTTTCTTTTGGTCCCATCACATGAACCACAAACTTTGTCACTTTATTTTTCCTTTAATAATCAGTATAATTCAATCCGATTAATTTCATCCAATTTTATTTTGATAGGCAGTCATATGTCCAGTAGACCCAAACTAGTCCGTTAATATCTATATATATATAATAAACCATTCTTATTAACCATTAATGTGTCCGAATCACAAATAAATATGTACAACGTAACATTAATTTTTCCCATGACACAATAATTGCCTTTAGATAAATCTTCAATAAATAAAAACATCATTAGACATAAACGACCAAGGTCCCTATATAGTACTGTCACTTTTATTACTTTTAAATGACCAAGGTCCCAAGTAATAGTGGACCTTGGTCACTTTACAAAAACTACATTTAAGTAACTAAATTATAGTAATTTGAAATTAATACAGCCCAACTGTACAAAAGTCCAAAGAATACGACAAAATGGAATTAGAATATAACAAGTGATAAAAAATAAAAATAAAAATAAAAATAAAAAAGCTTTGCCCAATTGTTCAATGTGTTACGTCCCTTCACTGTCATTCTTGTAAAACAATAGGCCCATTAGTGACATTACAACACATTTCACGCCTCCATATATCAGTCCCTGCCTCCCACCTCTCTTTCTCTCTATATTATTTCTCTCTCTAGAAGCCAACCTTACCTCACTCTGTCCTCTCCTTCCACACTCTGCTTATATAAACCAAGAAACACTACACAAGCACACCAAGAGTCCCAAGCCAAATTCGCAACTACACTTCTCTCTCTCTCTATATATATATATATACACAACCATCTATATAGGAGTTGATATATAATTATATTATATACCCTTTTCTCTCTCTGAACAGCCATGGGTTTTCCAGTTGGTTACACAGAGCTCCTTCTTCCAAAACTTCTCCTCCACACTCTTACCGTTCTGGGTTTCATCAGAAAGCTCATTTCGACCCTTTTTCGTTCTCTGGGTCTCGGCGATTTTCTCGAGCCCGACATTGCGTATCCGGATCGACCCGAAAACTCGTCCGGTTTCCCCCCAGTGTCGGCGGTTCGGCTCCGGGAGCTCCTGCCCGTCGTTAGGTTCTCGGACCTGGTGGACCCGCCGGAGAGCTGCGCGGTGTGTCTGTACGAATTCGAGAGCGGCGATGAGGTAAGGCGGCTGACGAATTGCCGGCACATATTCCACCGGAGCTGTCTGGACCGTTGGATGGACCACGATCAGAACACGTGTCCGCTCTGTCGGACTCGATTCATACCCGACGATATGCTGTGCGGGTTCGACGAACCGGTTTGGGGCGCTTCGGATTTCAACGGCGAGTACTCGCCGATTATCGGTTTGTAAATTGTAGTGGGCGTTTGCCTTTTCTGGGTTTCGTTTGGTGGGTTAGTTGGAGATCGTTGAGGTTGATATGTATAACGTATATATGCAAAAAAAAAAAAAAAAATTATATATATCAGAATAAAAATTGAAGAAAAAAATAACAACAATTTTGTATATTTTTATTTGATCCAGTGGTTAAAATGTTTTTTCTTTTCCTATTTCGATTTAAGAAATGAAATGTGTAAAAAATTAGTAGAAGTTAAACAATTAACTAAAAATTTGTTACCAAATTTTTTCCTGATCATTACAGTTAATGGTTTTTATTGAAATTTGTGTGGGAGGACAATTCAAATAATGAATGATAATTGCGGACCCTACCAAAATGGAGTGAGTTAGTGGGTTCATAGTACATCTTTGCATTTGATTTGGATCTTGTCATTCAATGATTCAACATTTTTTACATGTTTTGGGTTCTTAGCTTGATTTACTTACCTTAAAGCAACGTGTGTGCTGGCTCTCGCATTCTGCTCCTCTTACTTATTTATTTATTTATTTATTATTATTATTATTATTATTTTTGTGTAATTTAAATTTTATCGTTTTTGCACTTCAATTTTGTCCCACTCCAAAAGGAAAAATTCGAAATTAGGTAATTTGGGTTTGTCCCAGCTCTGTATTTTCATGGCAGACTACCAATTTTTACACAAGGTTGAGGAATGAGTGTAATAAGGTTGGTAAGTCATAAATGCATAGACAGAGACATCAACTCAGGACTTTCAAGAATCCAATAGGCTATTTGGTTTTTCAGAACAGTATTAATTAATCAATCAAAAATTTTAAGAACAATATTATGTTTTGAGAGAACTTAAAAACCACAAAAAGGTACAAATATTTTGTCAATTTGGTCACACGTTCAATGTTTTGAAATATAATGGCATTACTACAGTTCTTGGAAAGCTTATTTTATTTTATTTTTATTTTTTCCATTTTTTACCCATTCTATTTAGATAATTGTATTGTTTCTTGTATCTTAGTGAATTTAGCTAAATTTGCATGCATTTTGCACTTGCGTTTTATAAAAAAAGTGTTGCTTCAAGTTCATGGAGAACAAGAACACACAAGGGTTATGAATGTCTAAATAAATTTGGAGATAATTAGCCAAATCCTTGTGGGACAAAAAAAAAATGAAGTAAGAAAAAAAGTGAATAGTAAATGCATTAAAATAAGTATGTAGTAGGGCATATTATGATAGTAGCAATTAAGTACGTCGGATTGAAATTTATTTTTAGAGAATTATAAAAGACAATTATACAAAAACAGACATTTTATAACCAAGTTTACAAAAAAATAATAATTATTAGATAGTGTCAATCAAACAAATTTTTGTACGATCATGATTTTTCATAAACTCTCAAAATGCAAATAACATTTAAATTAGAAATCTTTGATTGAGTACCACCTTAATTCATGTACCTATAGCACATGAAGCTCAAATACAATTTATAACGAAAATGAAATTGATAATTTAGTTTCTTGCACGGTGTCCACATCCAACTTAATTCAATGTAAATGATATAAGAATAATTAATAATATTTTAATTTTGGGAACACTGATATTATCAACTGTAAGTAAGCAAAGATAGAATTAAAATTCTCTCTTAGAAAACAGTAATCATGTTCATCTTTAATAAGTGATGTACGATATGAATATATTGAAACGTAGAATTGAACGTCATCGTATGATGCACACTGTTTCACAAGAAACAATTTTAGTCCGGCAATCGATCCATCACTAACTAACATGGCCTCTTTAATTTAAACACCAGATCGATCTTGATGTTGACTAAACTGGACCTTCTAGATGTGTATATATATATTGTAATTTTTTTATTTTTTTTTATCTTCAAATTTTGTTTTTAAACGCATCGGGAGAGAAAAAGGTCCATTTAGTGATTTAATAAAGTGACCATAGTCAAAGTGGTAGGTATATCCAAACTTTCAATATGATGGTTGAGATGGTTTGTGCTTACCTATGTATTTCAAGGTTTTGAACTTCTAGAATGGCGGCTTTTGGAATTATAAGAACAAACCTAGATTAAGTCACCACCTCATATATATATCACACACACACACACACACACACACATAATTTTCTTGTAAAGAGTATTTGAGAGGCTCAGATGTTATCTGTTGTGAAAAGTAATATTCACTAATAAAATACTACCGTATTGTAAAAACAAGAGACTATTTATATAATTTTATTTTTATTTTTTTTTAATTTTATTTTTCACTCTCTCTCTTGGAATCAGCTGTTCTTATTATAAACAAGAGTATATAAGATAATCACCAAAAAGTACTTGGAGTAATCATGTTGTGAATGAGGCTCAGTCTCAGAAATTCTTTTTAGTTCGGGATTACGTGGTTCCAATCAATTATAAAGAGATACGTAAATGAATTTGTCAGTTTTATTCGTCTAATACCAATTGTTCGTGACAAAAAGGGTTTAGAGTAGAACTTTCTTCAGGAATTTTTAGTCCATCTCCACTTTGCATAGAACTTGCAACTTTTAATTAATATGATTCCAAGTTAATCGATAATGCTAAATTATACAAGTATTTAACTTGCAATCAAAATATAGACTCCACTTGTTGGACCTAAAATATATTTTTTTAGAAAATGTTTTTCCTTTTCAGTTGAAATATTATTTTATTTTTACTTTGTTGGTATTTGACAAAGGTTTACGAACCAAACATTAAAAAATAAAAAAATATTTTTTGAAAAATATTTAACATCAAACGGAGTCTATAGTTTATTTACTGATTTATTTAAGAGCAACTTTCTATAAAATGTAGCATTCTCACCACCTCCTTTAATCTTTTGTGTGGTACACCAAGTCCAATCGCATTTTGGCCTCCTCTAATCTTTTGTGCAGTACACTAAGTCCACTAGCATTTGTGTCCTAGTTTAGAATGGAATATTTCTTCTGTATGCACAAGTGCAATGTGGTTGTGATGCATAAATTAGATAGCCTTATTCAGTAGTTGGATTCCTTTGTAATAGAAATAAATAGATTCAATTTTTTTTTTTTTTTTTTTTTTTGATAGACGAACCAATAGAATCTCCTTTGAAAATATA
>JAOTQH010000057.1:5136551-5151224 GCA_025631255.1 Cornus kousa | reverse complement strand
GAGGAGGAGGAGGAGGTCGCTATTAGTGTAAATCTAGGACATAGGTGAAAGGACAAAAGAGGAAAAAATATAAATATACAGAATATGTAAGCATACCACGGAGACACGGACAGTCACACACATAAAGAAAGCTTAGCCCAATTCTTACGCTGAAGTGCCTTTGGGTTCGTTCTCTCAAAAGCTTAGGACCATCAGTGACATTACAATGTGTGTGTGTGTATATATATAACGCCTCTATCTATAAGACACACATTCTGACACGCCATTTTCCATTTTCTCTCTCTCTAGACCCAAATCACACTCCTCTGTCCTGTCCTTGAACATTGTGTTTCTATCAACCAGAAACACACCAGAGTGCAAAACCAAATACATACATTTACACCTCTCTCTCTCTCTCTCTCTCTCTATATATATATATATATATATCTATATTCCTTCTTTTTCTCTCTTAAAAACATGGGATTCCCAGTTGCTTACACAGATATCCTCCTCCCAAAACTCCTCCTTCACACACTTACGGTTCTGGGTTTCGTCAGAAAACTCATTTCCACCCTCCTTCAATCTCTGGGTCTCGGCGATTTCCTCGAACCCGACATTTCCTGGACGGACCAACCCGACTCCGTTTCCGAATTCCACTCCGTCTCGGCCGTTCTGATCCGGGAACTCCTGCCCGTCGTGAAATTCTCCGACCTGGTGGACCCGCCCGAGAGTTGCGCGGTGTGCCTGTACGAGTTCGACGGTAGTGATGAGATCAGACGGCTGACCAATTGCCGCCACATATTTCACCGGAGCTGTCTGGATCGTTGGATGGACCACGATCAGAAGACGTGTCCGCTCTGTAGGACGCCATTCATCGCCGAGGATTTGCAGGACGAGTTCAACGAGAGGCTTTGGGCGGCTTCCGGTATTTCGGATTACTACGGCGAGTATTCGCCGATTATTGGGTCGTAGTGGGTTTTTATTTTGGGGTCTGTTTGGTTGGTTTGTTTGTTGGAAATGGTTGAGACCCTTGAAGAGGTTGAGATGATAATGTTGAAAATGTATAGTACATAATTTATCAAAATAAAAAATAAAATAAAATTGTATAGTTTATGGTGGTTTAAAGAATTTTGATATTGGACCCTCCGTGAAATTATATTTATTTCTTTTAAAATTCATTACTTCTTTTTGGATCTTGAGGGCTTGTATTTGACTTGTTCGATGGGTTTAGGGTTTTTTCTAACGTTTATGATGATTGTGAACTTCACGTCCATACGAATTATGGCTATATTTTTTTTTGTGTAATAATTTGTTCTGGTGGTTAGGATGTGTTATTACTTATTTATTTGGAATTTTGAGGTTTAAGAAATGAAATGGATGAATGAATTTGAGGACAAGAATTATAATGAATTAAAATGGAAGAGATTTATGTTGAGTCTACTTATTAATTAGTCCTCCCTTAATATATATATAAATTAACTAAAAATTAGTACTCGTTCCAACAAAGGGGTACCTGGTGTTGAGAGTGACAGATTGGATACAAAATAAGTTATTGCCTTAATATCAACCATTAACTAAACTCATCCAAAATAATTCTATTTTTTTTACTTTTCTAAGTTTTTTCATTGTTAATTGATTAATTTATTTGTTTATTGTTTTGTGAGAAATGGAAATAAAACAATCAATGATAATTCATGAGTCCTGCCAAAATGGGGTTTGTTGGTTGTGGAGACATGTTATAATTTTAATAGGAATATGTGGTTTGTTTATGTGTTTGGTAATCTTACCTGTCTATAGTTATTTGGATTTTAGTGGTGACTTTGAATTTGTTTCACAAAAGGTAAATTTTGTCCTCAAATATTTTATAGGTAAATGGAAAAAATTAGAATTTCATAAGAAGAGTCATGAATTTTTCTTTTTTAACTTTTGAATTGAAAGATGTATTAAATAATTTATTTTAATTTTTATATTTTTCAAAAAATTGTTTCAATTAATGGTTAAATAGGGAAGCTCATGACCCTTCTCATGAGAAGGTCCTTTTAGGAGTACAACAAGGAATGTGTTAGTTCAGGTTAATGGGAAACTAGGAATTTGGGGGGTCCCGTGGCTTATAACTTATGGACTAGGGTTACAAATCAACTGAGTTGTTGATGAAAAATTCAACCTCGGCTCATTTAGAGTTCAACTCGGGCTCATTCGTGAAACAAACGAATCGATTCCAAATGATGTTGGGCTCGACTCGTGAACGTGATCTCGTACCGATTAGTTTATGTATGGGAACATGTCCTCGTGCTTATATATGTTCGTGAACTTATTTATATTTGTTTCTATTTTTATTAGAATTCCTTAAGATAAAAAATACAATGATTTACTAAACGAGTTTTATCGATTTTGAGCATGAGTTCAATCAGTTTTCCGGAGTTGAGTTGAGCCGAGCCAAGTCTAAGTTCAGTTTTTTTTATCTCATCATGATTTGAGCTGAGTTTATGAACAAACAAGCCTAAGCTCGAGTAGCCTAAAGCTCAGGCTCGATTCATTGCAGCCCCAGTTATGCTATTTGGTTGAACATAAAATTTATTTACCATATTTGGGAAAATCCAAAACTACGTAATTAGAATTGGTTGCTTAAAAGTAATATTCAATTGAATACTTTTCAACTTAATGACAATAATGATTAATAAACAAAAACTATATTTGTATTGCACTCGTAGAGTCGTAGTTAATTAGTAACTATCCGCGTCATTTCATTTTTCCAATCATGAGAAAGTTAAATTTTTTGTATCCCTTAACTATAATTAATATATTTGTATCCCTTAACCATAACTAATATTATCTAATATCTAGATAATCTCTTAAATGTAAGATAAATCAATTCAATTATGTAATTATACGTAATCTTTTAAAACTAAATTTTAATATTTTATCACCATCATTGCCTTAATCTTATATGAATATTATCGACTACATGAATTCTTTGTAACTACATGTTAATATTTGAAACAATAAATAAGAGCTCTATTTTTTTTGGTAAGTTAAAAATAAGATATTAAATTTTTTTTTTTGATGAATAGTTAAAAATAAGATATGTAACTGTATAATTTTTATATAATACCTTTACAACCAGAAATTTATTGAATTACTCTTTTAGTTTGATATAACATTGAGATATATTTGAAAAAAAAAAAAAAAAAAAAAAATTTATATAAAAATAATAATTATGTAGTTTGAATACAACAAATAATATATAAATGCTACCGCATTGTTTTTCACCTTTTATTTATTAATTTATTATTATTTGTGTTATACCTGTATGCTTATATATGTTTGTGTGTATTTTTAGTGTTTTTTTTGTTTTTTAATGGTGAATATTCATTCCAATAATACTATAAATAACACTACAAATGTTATATCAGTCTTCAATCTACTCCTTCCATAACACTAATTAAACGTACCGGCAATGTGTGATACTAACATCTTTAGGCTAAAAAAAATTAGGTTTAAGTTTGGATGAAATGTTTATAATTCACTCTCCAATTTATAGATCACTTTATATTATACACTTGACGTAATGTATGGAGTTGAAGAAATATAGTTTTTGATTTAATAATATATAGCTAATTTGGAATTTTGGATTATCTGTTTGTCGATTAGTTATCACACAAATTTATATATGATATATATATATTTCTTCACTTTGAATTTTAAATGAGACAATTTTAACTTCTTCATGCCGCCCCAACTGCTGCTAATTTGTCCAAACACGACTTATGTATAATATATATATGTGTGTACATATATATATTAGTGTATATATATATATATATACACACACACACACACTCTTGTAACGGTATAATAATAATAATAATAATATAATGCGGACATTGAACTTTAAACAATTTATTTGCTAATTCGTGTGAACTGTCAAATACAAGACCAAGCAAAGTTATGCGCATTACGTGTAAAATGCTTTCCTACTACATGGAATGTGGATATGGTGCCACGTGGAATGCTCAACACAATTACGTGTATGGTTATAATCCATGAGAACTTAAGACTATTGAACCAGCACGATTAGCATTTATTATTATTATTTATGAACCTACCAAAAGAAAAAATGTCAAATGTTATTTAATAGTGAACATGACCAGAGTTTCTAAATCTATATCTTTTGTTTTTGTTTGGTTGGAGTGTGTGGGATATGGCTATGTTTGTCAAAACAGCGTGGAAACCGCTCCATGGGTTGATAAGGTGTCATGTCAAGTGGGATCCAAACTTTGAATGTGATGATCATGGTTGAGCTAGTAGGAATCAAATGACAAACCTCTCTTATTGTTGTCCATGTCCATATATGTAACACATACATATATATAATTATATATACGTGTACGTAGTTTGAGATTATATATATATAGATTATAGACTAAATAATAGGTATGTGTCATTCTTCACGTCCTAGCAACATCCTGCACAGACAGCTGTAATGACCGTTTTTTAGCATACGCTTAAGTTGAAGTGAACAGATTACATTTTCCATTCCCTCGTTTTACCCGAGGGAAAATGAAATTTAAACGGATATTAGTGAAATCGAAGGCTTAGACATGTATAACAAGAAAGTATACAATATTTTAGAGTTTTTACCATATTGTAGTATCTCTAATTAATGGACTCAATTTTTTATTAATGGACTCATTTTTTCTTGTATCAAGTTAAATGGAGAGAATTCATCAGCGCCAGAGTACCACGTGTAAATACCAAAAAATCCTTAAACTTGTTCATAATCTTGTTTCAATCTGTGGAGGAAACCCACTTTAACAAAGTGACTAGATTTTACAATCATGTTTCAATCTTAAATCACTCTTTTAGTCTTTCTCATTTACAATATTACCTTTCTCTGCACATGTTCGACTTTTTCAACCCATTTAATTTTTTTCCAAACAAATAACTCTCACAAATGCTTTTCCAAAATCTTAAATCCCTCACCTTCTACTTTTAAAAATAAAAATAAAAACACAACTGAACCATATGCACGATATTTGATGAAATTCACATTTTAAAAATTATAATTCTGTCATCGATGGAAGCTGAGCTGCAAGATGTTCCGCAACTGATCGACCATCAGTTTGGTTGCATTTCGGATCTCCATTGATTAATTTAGTGGGAGCATATATATATATACACACACACACATATATATAAACACATGTATAGACACACAATGCCACTAACCTTTTATATGCATTTCGAATTCTCAATCATGAAATTATTACTTCTTAGCTTGAGTTCATTCAAAAGCATTCCTTTCGGGTTTCTACGGATTCTTGGGGAAATTTGAGATTGAGAAAATTACAAAAAAAAAAAAAAATGATAATAATAATAATAATAATAATAAAATAAATAACCTACTACCCTTATGAAGTCCTAACAATGATTAAAAATGAAAAATGGTACCCTCTCCCAACCAACTGGGGGAGCCAAACAACTGAACAATAGATGACAAAACATGAGTTCCATAGAAAATCCAAACTTACAAAATGCAAGCATATTACTCCATTTGTATCTTACACCAAATTTGCAAACACGTATGTAAACCAAATACAAATCTATAATATATCGGGTCCTTACTATGTTTAGAACATGTATGCAATCAACAACTAACCACACAAATCAGTCACCATACCCATGCCTCCGGTCTCGATCATGCAATAATAGACGCATGGGTTTAAATGTGATTTTACTTGCAAACATGTACAGCATAGGGATCACCTTGGATAGCCAGAAGGAGGATAACCAACAGGTGGATAGCCTTGAGCCTGAGGAGGTGGATAAGCAGGCTGCCCGTATGCAGGTGGAGGTGGATAACCAACAGTGGGAGGATATGGCTGATCAAGCCGTGACATTTGCTGGACAGGGGGAACTGCCATCACTTGTGGCCCAAACATACCGTCTCGTTTGTCCATTTCGATTTTGTGTTGTGTCTACAATAATTCCAATACCAGTTAACTAATGATGAAGTGATATGCAGCAAAGAGCAATACTCTACAAACAGTGATTGTATACAGAATTTAACACTAAATGATGTGTAATACTCTTATTTCGTAATTATTTTTCAAAATAAGAAGGCAACCAATTTCCTCTTGCTTTCAAAAAGTGTCCAGCCTTGTCAGCACATGAAGAATTTCTATACAACTATGTTTGTAAAGCATTTTCTATGTAATTAATATTATAATATAGTTTCCTAACCCAAATTAATAGACTATATCTCTCACATACCTGCATGCACGCACAAACCCTGCATAAAGGGGGAAAAGGAAAAAAAATCAAACAGTAGAGTCAGAAGGACGCTCTCTAATTAATTGAGATGAGAGTTCATTAAGTAGCAGGGAAGGGAAAACTTACGTGCAGTAGACCATCTCAGCCAAACAAGATAGTAACTGAGAAGCCTCTTGGATTTCCTCACTTCCAACAATCATAGCAACAATGGAAAATATGCACGCAATTTGTTGAAGGCAGAACATAAAACCCTAGGTATCAGAACGAAATATGTTTTAAGCAAATGTAACTCAAACAAAGCCGTTTTGCCAACTACTTTAACCAAATGTAAAACAAAAAAAAAAACGTAAAATAAATTGAGAGAGGGAGAGAGAGTACAATAATGCAATTATCACATTGTGTTGTCTGTATGTTGAACTCATCTTGCAATAGAAAGCGGGTTGAGGCTACTGAATTTCCAAAGCATAAGACAACCTGAAAATTTTATAAACAAGAATAGAATAAATAACAAGTGGAAAAAGTCTGCCATGCAACTGTGACATTCAGTAATAACTGAAAAAGATGATTGCAAAGTGCCATGAGGAGATTATGACAGGCCTCTGTACAAAAGGGGTGGACAGAGACGGAAGGCTCCATCCCAGCATGGGGTGGGGTTTGTTGGGTGTCCATGGTCTTCAAGAAAATTTTAAAATATATACTACTTCATTGGCTTTCCTCAATCATTTAAACTAAAATTCCATTAAATTTTATATGTTGTAAATATGTAAATGGGTAGTGCTTCAGAATTCTACATGGAAGTACACAATGTAGTTACACCAAAATACTGTCTCATAAATTCAGAATGACTGGTTTCACTTTCAGTTAACCTCAAAGTTCAGCGCGACATAGGCTTTGGAGACCTAATGAACTACAGTGTTGGATTCTTTCAAGCATACTATTTTCTTCATGCAAATGCATCCAGGGACTGGGTAATTATTCTCCAAGAATATTAAATGGCATTAGAAGGGTTTAAATTGGTAAACCAGAACAGGGGCAGAGGTCAATTTTAGGGTGACATGAGGATTCCTGCTGATGTATGTTTCATGACTAGAAAAAAAAAAAAATAGCCAGTAGCTGATGTCCCATTACATAAACATCAATTTTTGAAATGATAGCAAAAGTGAGTTTTTAAATTAAAAATGAAGTAGATAAAATAATTTCCATCCTAAAGCCTTTTATTGGTATGTCGGAGTGATTGTGCTAAGAAATTATAGAACTCACACCAACATTATATATAAAGCTGTGTTACGAAATTATAGACAGCTTTGGCAGCATGCTCAGGCTTGAACATCTGTAGGACGTAATCAACAATAGTGATGGGTTGACATTGGCAAAAAAGACCATCCATACAAAAATAAGGGAAACTGCTTTAAGAAGTATGCTATGCTATTCTTGTTTTCTACTTGAAGGTAATTGATTATATGCTACTAGGATGCACATGACAAGAAGAAAAAGATAAGGAGTAACATTGTGTCCAGCATTATCTTCAGTAAGTTGTCAGTTGCAAAATAAGGAGAAACATAACAAAGGTCCTGGTAATGCATTTGACTGAATCCTCACAACGCATCCCTTTGCCACTTCCCCATTCATTTCAACATAACTAAGGGTGATGAAAGCTTGGGCCCCATGCAGTGACAGACCAAGATGATGATTATTATTATTATATATTTTTTGTGGGGGCAACCTTGAATAATAATAAGATTATAAAAGTTTTGAACCAAGATAATAAATACAAAAATATAGACGTTGATTGATAATATTTCCACTCAATACATTTGTGATTGTATTCGTTAAGTTTTCACCTTATGAAAACACAAGTTGCTAAAACATGCTTCTTCCTCTCCTTCTCTCTCCTATATTCGTCTTTGTGTTCGGTTTTGAGATCGAGGGTATTTTTATTATTTTGTACGGGCATTTGTACCACAATTAAAAGATAGACATACAAAAATGAAATAACAAAAAAGTTAAGTGGGGGCAAAACGTGGCTCTAACATTGAAATGTAACTTTTATTTGTTTAGATAAGATTTTGATTATTTGGAAACCACAACAATATAATCAAAAGAAGAGAGAGAGAGTTGATTAGTTTTTTTATAACCAAAAACTTTAGTGGGGGCAAGTATATATAATATCACAAATTCAGTGGGGTAATTTTAGAATATTAACAAAAATTGTAGGTATATAATGGAAATAAAAGAAAGTTCAGTGGGGTCAGGCGCCCCCACTGGGATCAACATGTCCCTGGCCCCATGGCCTCCATCACCTTATCTCTTTCTATCTCCTATTGTCATGACAGTTGAGTTATGATTTGGAGATTAACACTACAGCTGCTCCCTCATGTCAATTCTTCTATCAGTTTTATATAAATAAAGAGCGTAATCTGGAGACTAGTTGCTTTGTGGGTAGCATTGATTTCCGAGAAGAATGGCTGGAATCCTATTCTAGTGAGAGGAACTGAGCTATGTACAGTGGGAACTGATATATCCCCACCCCAACCCCTTCCTAATTTTTCAAAACTATTACACCCATGCCCCATTATTTAATATTTTTTCCTGAACCATTTTGAACATTTATGATAATTTATTTGAATACTCTTTCTAAACAATTAAAAACCCTCTAGTTTTTTTATAATTACCTAGCAACTCTCAATTCCAATCTAATGGTAAAACGGTAACCTAATTTTATTACATTCTCGTATAACCCATTTGTCCACCCCTCATCCTCTAACAAAAGGATCCTAAATCCAACCAACTGTAGGGGGGGCACGAGGAAGCAAATTTCTACAGGAACCGGCCTCAAATACCAGATTTACGGGTGAAGAAATGCTTCTAAAGAAGATGATGAAGAAATGCTTGGATATGAATTGGAGGATGCAACTGGCTACATGTGATGCTAGGCTATTGTGGAATATCTAAATCCAATTCCCTATGAATACATTAGTGCTACAGCACAGATCAGGAAAAGTTGTGGCCCACAACACAACCTCCTGAATTGCAAAACATATTGTTGAGGGCCCTCCGAATTATTAAATTATATAAATATCTACAAGTAAGGATAAAAAAATTTTCTTTTACATACAACCCAGAAGTGCACTCTTCCCACCAAAAGAGAAAAAGAAGCTGGGGTCGGGGGTTACAGATCCACCAACAAATGGGACAGTAAACTAAGAAGCGTCAGGAGAAAAGAAAAAAATTATATATTTAAACACAGAGTTAGAGAAATTAGTAACAGTAAGCAGATTCAAATAACCATCATACCTCAGTGAAGAGGCAAAATTCAGGGCATCGGTTTTCTCCACACCGACCACTGCAAGGCATATAACCAGCACAGCAGACATACCTATGACAGACAAGACAAAGAAATGTTATGCCATAAGGTCACCTGTATCAATTCAGAATAGGAAGCACCATTTACCTTGACATATCATTGTAGAGAGCTCGCTTGCGTAGCATGTATGATGTACATGGGGCACTGCAATCAAGAAAAGGGTAAATTAGTTGCACTACAATGGTAGAAGAGAAAAATTCATAGAAAGCTCATAAAGTACAAAATGAAGACCAGAAAGCAAGAATTTCAAACAAGGTACCAAATTGAATGAAAAAGATGAAACTGAGAGAATAATGATGAATATTCGAAAAATATAATGTTGGGAAAAACATTCAATTTCCTCATTCATTATTATTTAAGGAGCCACAACAGTGTAACAGAAACAGCCCTGTTTGCATCTTTCAAGGATTAAAAACAATTTGGAAATGCACATAAAAAACATTTTGCAACAAGTGTACAAGGGTTAAAAACAGAATATCTAATTTAGATGCAGATGCAAGACCAAGTAAACCATCAATTGTGATTCGTGAACATTGGAAGCCTTTACCTCCATTCTTGATAATAGAACATTGGGGAAATTGAAAGATTAAATTTCAATAATTGGAATTTGTGAAGACCGAAGGCATCAACCAGGACTTGTTTGAATCAGCGAGTCATACATTGATAAGTAACTAGCAGCTATTGGTCGAACACCGATAACAGTATGCTAAACGTCTATTGGTTTTTCAACCAACAAGTTGGAAAGAACAAGTTTCTGAGGTGTTCAATTAGAGCTGATCCTTCAAGTTTTAGAAAATTTTAGCCCATTCGGGGTTTTTGATGCTTGCTAAGGAGTGAGGGCTAACTTCTGCACCATTCAGTAAATAATGCCATATCAATGACTAATACTGCTAGCAAGACCCTCTCGTCATATGATGAGCTAAGTGGACTCCGCCATTCTATTAAATTGTATTAGACAAGGTTGTGAGAATCAAGATTCTGTCCATAGGATGAGATCGTAGGATCAAATCAAGTATCGCAAGATTCTCAGGGGAAACCACCATTCTATTAAATTGATGTAGTAGACAAGGTTGTGACTTGTGAGAATCAAGATCCTATATTGGATAGAATAGGGGGGCCCATGTTATCAGATCGTAGGATGAAATCAAATATCGTAAGATCCTAAAAAATGTGAGAAAAAAAACACTAAACTATAATTATAAAACTACAAGTTTAAAACACATGAGAAAAATAGAAATACTATTACAAAGCTGTGAAACGTGCATTTACACACAAGTTCATATAAGTAAATTTCATAACGTAGCTCAAAAAGTAGAGCTCTGATGACACGTAATTTACAAGGTTTTATATGGGAAGTTCAAGGTTTAAATTATTCAATTCTAATTTTTCCATAGGAAATGTATGTTTTACAGTACCAAAACTACTATTTAATAAATAATAAAAAAATCCAAAAAAACTGGTAACACAATCTACTAAGTATCAATTATATAATTTAAATATACTGAAATAAACCTAGAAGATTTTGTAACACAATTTACTAAGTATCAATGATATATGCTATAACAACTAACATTATTGATAAAAATATTTGAAATAAATCCACTACACAAGTATTTTCAGTTCCACCAAAAAAAAAAATCATACATGAACATTCCTACTACGAATGCTACGATCCTAAACAATCCTGGAGAGATCCTATCACAGATTCACAATCCTACCTCCTTGTATTTTTCACACTATACATATTTGGATTGTACGGTGGTGTGATCCTACATTCGGATCGCAAATTGGAAAAACATGGTAGTAGATTAACTTACATAATGGGTACTTTCATAAGCAAGTGGCTTAGAAAATTGAGGTCCTAAGTTCCCCTAATCCCATGAGTTAAGTAGACATTATGAACAATTGATACAGTTGAAACAATGCCTAGAACTCAGCTCCTTGGGATTTTGAAATTTTGACCTGATTGACCATCAACTTCCAATTCTTAATCGTGTGAATAATAATATATCCAGTCCATATCACTAGCCAGGACAGAACAGTTTGCTATTTAGCTAGTTGAAGAAAAAGGAAAAGAAAAGGGAAAAAAGAAAACAGTAGAAGAATAAGAAATAAAGAGGTACAATATTAATTGACACTTATTATTTATTCCCTAACAATCATAAACTTATATATTGAAGCTGCTTACAAGTGCAGTTGAACTAGATCAAAGTCAAGTGGAATCCTTAATCCAACAAAAGGAAACCACACATTTTTTATTTTACTGCTTCTGAACAGCAGAAGCCCAAAATGAAAAACCACAATTTAACATGCATCTACAAAATGAATCTCAACCAAAAAAAAAAAAACGAAGGCAATTGCAATTACATGATCAGCAAATCCATTTGTCCAAACATTTCATAATTCTAAATACACAAAAGAAAGAAATAAAATACGATCCAATTTCAAAGAAATATATCAAATCATTGAAATCAACCATGTTAATAGTAAGTCAACAAGCTCGATTTTTCAAGTATAAACTACAGCTGTTAACAATACAAATGCTAAGAGAAGATTCGACAACTCAGATCAAAGAAGCAGATTGAATTCTCAATTTGCAACAGATTGTAGCACTTACCAAAAAAAACGCAAAGCAGCAATCTGCGTGAAAAACACAGCAACAAATCAACTAAAAATGAGAAAAAGGAAAAAAGAAAACATAATCAAGTAGTAGGATCAAACGCAAATGTACGAATCCACAGAGAGAGAGTTGGTACAAGGAGTGTTGGCCTAAATTATGCCAATGAGATCAGTGTGCCAGAGGTTGTGGTAGTTCTGGCAGATTTGCATCTTCTCCAAATGCTCTTGCGATGCCGCCATGGCCACACGATTCTGCTTTCAGACCTCAAATCGAACCCTAGCTTTCTGTATTTGATCGAAACCCTAGCTTTCGACGAAGAGGCTTTATGAAGTACTCGGGTATTCAAGGTCACGGTCCCTTAACATATATGTGTGTGTTTGTGTGTGTATCTATATTGTAATCTGGAAGGGCGAGACCAAGGAGACAAAGCGGCTGAAGGAGTTAGGGCTATTGCAAAATGAAATGGGAAAGTGGAATACATTGTTAATTGGCCCCCAAAAGCGACGTAGTTCAGGGCCCAAATATTACAAATTATCGGAGGGAAAAAATGAAGGGAAGGGAAAAAAAAATGGAGGGGAGGGAAAAGTGCTGGTAAAAGCTTATTTACGGGGCAAAAAAGGCGCCTTAGATGTGAAAACTTTTATTACTTACTTACGGAGCAAAAAAGGCGTCGTAGATGTGAAATTTATCCACTTATTTACGGGCAAAAAAGGCGCCTTAGATGTCAAAACTTTTACTGCTTATTTACGGAGCAAAAAAGGCGCCTTAGATGTGAAAACTTTTATTGCTTATTTACGGAGCAAAAAAAGCGCCGTAAATGTGAAATTTATCCACGAGCAAAAAAAGCGCCGTAAGTTCATCTTATTTACGGGGCAAAAAATGCGCCTTTGATGTGAAAATTTTTATTGCTTATTTACAGAAAAAAGGCGCCATAGATGTGAAATTTTAGTACTTTATCAACGAGGAACATTTATCCCGTTAAAGGTGTTCAAACATGCCGTAAATGTATCTAAATATTCACGGGCTCTTTAAAACGCCGTAAAAATATTTTTCTACAATGATTCTATAAAATTCTCGTGAAAACATGTCCTATTACGAAGATTCTTTTAAAAACTCCGCAAATGGTGGTAATTACGAAGAAAAATAAATGAGCCCCGTAAACACTATATCGTAAAAGCCCACATTTCTTGTAGTGCTTTTATATTACAACTTAATGTAATGTGTGGCATAAGTGTTGCATTTTTGAAATAAATGTAATGACCTAAATTTCCATAACCCGAAGCGTTAGCGAGTAACCCAAAAATCTGACCTGATAACGAGTCCGAAATGCTAAAGCAAAAACAAAACAAAAGGGTCACTAGAGACAACACCATCTCTAGTATAATAAAAGAATACCAAATGGAGTCAGCAAGACAAGACTCAATTAGAAACCAAATGCGGAAACTAAGATCAAAATGGACAAAATATGGAACTAGAGGTAAAATAGTCATTTTACCCAATGAGGAGATAATTTAACTCTGAACAGTCAAATGGGTTGAACTAAATACCATCTAATCATTTCATGGCATCTCAAGAGGTTCTAAGGCCTTTAGTCATAGTTTTCCAACAATATCCCCTCTTGGTCAAGTGATTTCCTGACACCGTCCCACCAAAATGAGTATATCTCTTAGTAGTAAGTGAATCTGAACTGACTCAAAATTATTGAATTTAAACTCAAGAATGACCAAATTTGGATCTGGAATGAGTGAGATATGAATGTTGTAAGTTTGGGTGAAAAATTTGTCCAACGCATGAATGGTAACTGCGGTAGGATTTACATTCTGACCAAAAACTGAAAATTATGATCTAAAACGTTAAAGCAAAGAAACAATAAAATTGTGTTATCAATTAAATTTTAACCATCAAGATTAAAATATTCAAAACAATAATAGTTTATAAAGTGCAGAAAACACCCTTATAATATGCTTACAGTGTGTATCACACCCCTCAAGTGCTAAATAACCATTTTTGTAATTTCGTAGAATGATAAATTTTTAAATAATATGTAAAATGTGTATATAAGGGTAATTTAGTCAAACTATGCTTTAAGTGTGTCAGGACGGATTAATTTGTACCAAATTGAAAAATTAGAGGTGTTTTCGATCTGCACATGAGGGGTATGATATGCACTGTAAGCACTATAGAAGTAATTTCTGCACTTGATACTAAATAATATGAGCAAACATATCAAATTTTAACTTATATATATAATTGCACTCATAACTGCTTATTATTTTTTGCTTTTTTGATATTTTTCTTTATTTAAAAGCATGTTATTGCATGAAATAGAAAATATAATTTCAAATATTGTTTAAGAAAGAAAAAACAAAGAATTTTTTAGCTAAACTCACACAACAAGAAATACTGCACTATTGGCATGACTTTGCCGACCCACGTC
>JAOTQH010000057.1:5118078-5136451 GCA_025631255.1 Cornus kousa | reverse complement strand
TTGCTCTCTCTCACACAGACTGCCCCCGTCGAGTTGTAGACTCAGCGAGTCAGAGATGAGCGGACACGACTCCAAATACTTCTCCACCACCAAGAAGGGTGAAATTCCTGAACTCAAAGAAGAGCTCAATTCTCAGTACAAGGTTCACCCCCTATCTCTATTTTCATTCTCTCTGTGTATGTATATGTGTATCTGTTTATATATAGCACCGTACGTATATTTTGATTTGATATTTCGAGCTTGGATTCACACCATTTTCTGGATATGTATTTGATCTGCTTAATTGTCGCTATTGATTTCACGCGTTTTTGCTATTAATTCACATAGTTAGTATCAGATCTATTGTTTTTTGATTTATCATTAAGATCGATGTATTATTCTGTCGAATTTCGTTCCACATCTTCAAGATTCTGCATTGATTTTAGTGGTTGAGATTTGCGCTGATTGACCATTGACTGCAAAATATTCGTTCTCTCTCTCCATCTAGATACATATGCAGTGTGGTTTCCTTCCTTAATTATAGAAAGTAAACTTCCTTTGGTTTCCTCACTCAAGCAATGGTCTCTAGAAGGCCATTACTCAGTACCACCTTAAATGGGGTGCTGGGAGGGTAGATTGGAGCCAGATAACATTTGGTATTATTTTGCATAAAAGTAACTGCTCTCAATCAAATATGCATTCTCTATTAGTACGCTTATCATTGCATCACGAATAATTGATTGATACTGAAATGTACGAATTTTCTTGACAAAAATGAGGAGAACAAAAAGGAAGAAATATCTGTATTGCTAATTGGGTTTTGTTTTATAAAGCTTACAAGAGTGATAAAAATATGTTAAATTGAGCAATAGTTTGTTTGAGCATTACAAATAGATTACGAGGTATGATAAAAATAAAATAAAATAAAAATCCAGGCAAGTGAATATAATTTAAATTGATGCTCCTGACTGCATAGTATGTTAAATTGAGCTCATGATAACCTTTTCTATATATTTTCTGAGTAATTATGTGATACCTGTTCTTCTTTTCTATGTCATGCAGGATAAGAGAAAAGATGCTGTAAAAAAGGTCATTGCTGCAATGACTGTCGGCAAGGATGTGTCATCACTGTTCACAGACGTTGTTAACTGCATGCAAACGGAAAATTTGGAGCTCAAAAAGCTTGTTTATCTATATCTCATAAATTATGCTAAAAGCCAACCTGACCTAGCTATACTTGCAGTAAATACATTTGTGAAGGTTAGAACCATGATATGGTATAATTTTGTTCTCTTGCATTTTAACAATGTGACGGTCTTTTAGAAAATAATGCTAATATAGATGGTTTTGTCACTGACTTTTTCTTTTGAATGTATGTTGTAGTTAACTTTTTATATCACTATTCATTTCCTTGACTGACCAAACAACTGCTTCCTAAGTTCTCATCCGACAGTTGCTCTAAAAAGGCAATTTCTTACCATGTAATAGTTTATACCTGTCTATTCGAAGAAACCTTCTAAACAATGAATATGCATATTTCCTAGGGAGAGATTATGTTGGTCTTTCTTTTTATATTTATATAAGTTACCATTTTTTTAAATAAAGAAAACCATCCTGGTCAATTTATGTGAAATGGCGGCAATGGCCATATTCCTGTTGTGGGCTTAGAGGATCCTCCACCCCAAAGTGTGGAAACTTTATGTTCTTTAGTCTGCATGTGATTAGTGTCAGTTATTAATGTGTTCTTTTAGTTATGCATTAGAGGCTTGAGACATTTATTGTTGGTGGAATTTTATTGAAACATTTAAAAACTTTTGGGTTATGATGACTCAGTAGTTTGGTTGATTAATTTGTTTTACAAGATTTTAAATTCTAAGAATGCAGTTGATAAATAGAGTAAGAAGCACTCTAGTAGCTATTTGTAAGCTTAAAGTTGTTATTTAATATAGCAGCAACTTTTGTAGTTTTAGACATTTGAGTCATAAAATAAAATCATAAGAGTTCGATGTAACAAAGATTAAGACCTGAGACAACGTTATTGAAACTTAATTTGGTTTTGTCAGGGAGATCCACCTAGAAAGTTATTTTTCAACTCAAGCGAATAATGAAAAATAAAATAAACAACTTATGATTGATAGGATCAATAGGGATATAATGTGAGAAACGTTACAAAAGAAATACCAATTAGATATATTGATGTGATTAAGAGCTTGGATGAAGTGTAAACCAATAACGAATTGTGGAAGACTAGACAAGTGAATTTCTAATTACGGCTTAAACTACGGATTGGAATTGTTGTTATTAGGGTAAAATGCTAAAAAGCCTCTTGAACTTTCTTGCATTTGCAAATAACGCTAAGTGATTATCAACGTGGCAAATAATTCCCTACACTCATGTAAAACCCTACAAAATCCTAGAAAATGGATGGAAAATGGTCGTGTGCACCTCACATGCTCATAAGTTTGCCATATTGTGATTTGTGACCATCATGGCCTTCCCTACGGACCAAAGTACCCTTATACGGAAAGTATATGGAAGGATCCATTTTTGGGACTTGAGTGGGGATAAATGGGGCGGGTTCTCAGGGGCTTAGTTATATTTTGAACAAAATTGTAATATCAAAATTATTTTTTGTCTCATTTTCTTCTTTTATTTTCTTTTTGTGAGGGGCAGTTATGTAATCTTGGCCACCTTCGTTTTTTGAATGAATTTCTTTTATTCCTTAGGTTTTATGGTTGGATTATGCATGAATAAGAGATGCCTGGTTATTATTTTCAGGAACAAAGTTATGTTATTTGTAATGTGTTTTTTTTTTTCAAGACCAAATTTCTTTGAATATGTTTTTTTTTTATTATTATTTTTTTTTTTTCAGGATTCACAGGATCCAAATCCCTTGATTCGTGCTTTGGCTGTACGCACAATGGGATGCATTCGTGTTGATAAAATTACAGAATATCTATGCGATCCCCTTCAGCGGTGTCTCAAGGTCTGCTTTTTATCATTTTTTTTCCTTGTTATGATTGGTATCAAGTTTTACTATTACACTATCTTCAATTACACAATTGCTCATGTTGTCCATATATTAGAACTAATGTCTTGTGAAACTTTTTTATCTCATCAATCACGATATCTTTTTCTTTAATTTTTTGTCAGGATGATGATCCATATGTTCGTAAGACGGCAGCCATATGTGTTGCTAAACTTTATGACATAAATGCTGAGCTAGTTGAGGATAGGGGGTTTCTGGAAGCTCTCAGGGATTTGATATCTGATAATAATCCCATGGTTGTAGCAAATGCTGTGGCAGCTCTTGCAGAGATTCAGGATAACAGTAGCAAACCCATTTTTGAGATCACTAGTAACACACTTGCAAAGCTCCTTACTGCTCTAAATGAATGCACAGAGTGAGTTTATGATTCCAAAATATGTTAGCTTCTTGGTAATTTGAGAATATTTGCTATAGTTTGACGTTTTAAAATATTGCTTTCCAGTCAGTGTTATATGTTTAATTAGTTGTTCTATTAGCAAATCTGGATAAAGACTAAAGAGATTCTATTTTATTTACTCTACTTCACTGTTTGTAGATATTCCATGACAAAATGCTTTGTGTTGGTCTTTGCAGACCCCAAGTTTTACTTCAGCTGACATGTTTGGGTATTGGTAATCTAGAAATTGCTTTTGTTTTCACAATTGGTAGGGTGCGATTTTTCGTGTTTGTCTCAGTTTTTTTTTCCCCTCTTAATGGAATATTTGTTACTTTTTCAAATTCATATAGGGCAGGTTGGTTAAAATAATTTTTTTGTTGCTCATTTGTATGAAGTACATAATGTAGATATTTTGTGGTCTTGGAGCTATTGTTATGCAACTTTTAGCTGTTTTCTTTTAATAAGGTTCAAACCGGCAACTTTTCATAATAAGATCTGGAGTGATGTTCTATGAGATCTGTTCTCAGTTCTCTTGTTCTCGAGTTGAAGGAATGTCTCTCTTGAACATTCCTGTGCCAGTAACTTGAGGTTGCTGTTAACTACATAAGGGATGACAATTGAATAAGGAAAGAAATCACTTTGGGAAAGGAATAGGTCTAACTCGCCTGGATCATATCAGTAATTAGATGGTCTGTTGTATTCATTAGAGACAATGCTCACAATGGGTTTGTGGCTGATCCTAGCTCTATTGTCTACCACTATTGCAATGTAAATTTTACTAAACCTACATGTTATCCTTGAAAATAATGATTGGTTTAATCCCTTTATTATGGTCTTGAGTTCAAATTGTAAGACCTTGTCAATAATAACCTTCTGCTTTGCTAATTGAATGCTAATTATGAACGAGTTCAGGTGGGGTCAAGTTTTCATATTGGATTCTCTTTCCAAGTATAAGGCAGCTGATGCTCGTGAAGCTGAAAATATAGTGGAGCGTGTTACTCCAAGACTACAGCATGCAAATTGTGCAGTTGTGCTTTCAGCTGTTAAGGTGACATTTGTTTCTTTTGATTAATGCCATTAGTAATTCCTTACTTATCATTTATTGGTGAATATTCATTATTAAAAATCTTTTCCACTTTTTATTTCTTTATTGACTTTTTTGGTCTTGTCTTGCAGATGATCCTCCAACAAATGGAACTCATCACCAGTACTGATGTGGTTCGAAATCTTTGCAAGAAAATGGCTCCTCCTCTTGTGACTTTACTTTCCGCAGAACCTGAGATCCAATACGTTGCATTGCGGAACATCAACCTTATTGTACAAAGGCGCCCAACAATCCTTGCCCATGAAATAAAGGTGATTTATGCTTGATGTAGCTGCAGAAACTGTTTTTTAGGTTCACTTTTTTCTTCTTGTATTAATATTTCAAGTAGTGCGGGTGTAGTTATAGAAGTCATTTTCTGTTGCTAGGTTTTTTTCTGCAAGTACAATGACCCTATTTATGTGAAGATGGAAAAGTTAGAGATCATGATAAAGCTTGCTTCAGACCGAAATATAGACCAGGTAAGCAAATTTTGATATGACTTGTTCATCTTATTCTCTCTCAGATTTGGTTTGGTTATAATATTCCTTTGGTGTGCACTTTTTCAGGTTTTGTTGGAGTTCAAAGAGTATGCTACCGAAGTAGATGTAGATTTTGTGAGAAAGGCTGTCCGTGCAATTGGGCGCTGTGCCATCAAATTAGAGAGAGCAGCTGAGCGGTGCATTAGTGTTTTGCTTGAGCTTATCAAGATTAAAGTAAACTATGTTGTCCAAGAAGCTATTATAGTCATCAAAGACATTTTTAGGAGATATCCTAACACGTAAATCTTTTTGTCCCCTGTTTTTTTTTTTTTTTTTGGTTCTTTTAGTGGCCATATTATTGCTATGACATTGTCGTGGAGTGATTCATGTCTTTCCAAACTTGTTCTTGATTCTCAGGTATGAGTCCATCATTGCTACACTTTGTGAGAGCTTGGACACTTTAGATGAGCCCGAGGCAAAGGTACTTTGAAACAATTGCAAGGCTTTGCCCTTATGATTGCTTGTGTTTCCCACAATTCCCATTCTACAAGTTCTTATTTCTTTTCACAGGCATCAATGATCTGGATAATTGGTGAATATGCGGAAAGAATTGACAATGCTGATGAGCTCCTTGAAAGCTTTTTGGAGAGTTTTCCTGAGGAACCTGCACTAGTCCAGTTGCAGTTGCTGACAGCAACAGTCAAACTTTTTCTTAAGAAGCCAACTGAAGGCCCACAGCAGATGATTCAGGCGTGTGCTTTGACTTTGATTGTGTTTATCAGATTCTCATTTATTTTATTTTTTCAAAATCAAAGATGTCCCCATTCCCCCTTCCCTCCATTGCCTTTGAACTCAAAATTGGCCTTTTGAAATACTGCTGGCGCCCTTTGGCTCTGATTTGGTCAGAGCACTATAATCTCAATGGCTATTAGTTAACTTGGCTTAGAAATTTTGATTTGCATGTTTTCAAGTTGATTCTTACAATGTATCATCCTCTTATAGGTCGTGTTGAATAATGCCACTGTGGAAACTGACAATCCTGATTTGCGTGATCGGGCCTACATATATTGGCGTCTTCTATCAACTGATCCTGAGGTGTGTATTAGCTAGAATCAATTGTAGTATCTCTTTCTACCCATTCTATTATGCCCCGTATGGTTACCACTGCTACACTAATACTAGAAATGCTTACTGGGGTATGATGCCATAAGATTTTCTTTTGGAGTCCTTGTCATATGTCATGCTTGGACAACTTCTAGGGCCACCTTTGCGGAAGGTATATAAAACCTCATCTCATTCTCTTTGGTTTAAGCCTCTTCTTACCTTCATGAATTGTAGTTGAACTTCTGCTTGTGCCGTTCTGAAAGTTTTCTCCGTGAACAAAGCCACTTCCAACTTTGTGTGAGAGTAGAGATGCGCCAGTTGTAGTTTTAATCGTCAATCTGGACTCGTGGTGCAACTGTGCATTGGAATGGGCAATGTTAGAGCCATATACAATTGTTAATTCATTATGTACCTTTTTTTCCTTCCCTCTCCTTCTCAGGCAGCTAAAGATGTTGTGTTAGCTGAGAAGCCCGTGATCACTGACGATTCAAACCAACTCGATCCTTCTCTACTTGATGAGCTTCTTGCAAATATAGCTACTTTGGCCTCTGTGTATCACAAACCTCCGGATGCATTTGTGACCCGTGTAAAGACTGCCCAGAAAACAGAAGAAGATGACTATCCTGATGGGAGTGAAACTGGATATTCTGATACACCTTCCCATGCACTTGATAGTGGTGCATCACCACCTGCTACGTCAAGTCCGTATGCTGCAGCAAGGCAACCAGCACCTGCACCAGTTGCACCTGCAGCTCCGGCTCCTGTGCCAGATTTACTCGGTGATCTTATAGGCCTGGATAATAGCAACAATGAGAATAATGCTATTGTATCTTCAGATCAGCCTGCAGCACCTGTTGGGTAAGTATGGTGGAATTCATAATTATTTTTATAATAGATTGTTGTGATGCAAAGTGATCAGATATGGAAATTTTTGCAATTCAAGTTAGAAATTCAAATGTTGAATTTTTTGGAATTGTTTTAGTGGGTATTCCATACCGGGGAATTATCTGTAATTCTAATGATAACTTTCTAGTTTTCATCAATGGTTTTGAGTTTTAAAACTTGGTAGGATGTGCTTTCTGATAACTTTCTGTTCATGCACCTATGAATGCACACTCTTAGATTTCTGGCTTTGATTGCAGCCCTCCTTTGCCCATTCTGTTACCGGCATCAACTGGCCAAGGTTTACAAATCAGTGCACAGCTGATACGAAGAGATGGTCAAATATTTTACAATTTATTGTTTGAGAACAACTCACAGACTCCCCTTGATGGGTTTATGATTCAGTTCAACAAGAATACATTTGGTCTTGCTGCTGCTGGACCACTTCAAGTAGGTATTACTTACAGTAATCATGGAACAGATTTTTACAAGGTTGAGTTCTAAATTGATGTTTTATTGATAATCAGGTCCCACAATTGCTACCTGGGACATCAGCAAGGACTCTTCTGCCGATGGTTTTGTTCCAGAATATAGCTCCTGCACCTCCGAGCACACTTTTGCAGGTTGCTGTGAAAAATAATCAACAGCCTGTGTGGTACTTCAATGATAAGTTCTCATTGCTGGCATTCTTCACTGAGGATGGTAGAATGGAACGTTCTTCCTTTCTTGAGGTAATAATATATTGTTAGATCTACATTTTCAATGGCATCATGTGCCTCGGTTGATGAACTCATGATGATTGCTCCAGTTTTCCCCTTTATTATATTGACCATCAGTATGGAAAAATTCTGAAGCAGTGCCTTCTGGGAAAAAATATTTTAGAATATTGGACAACTCAGAAAATATCCAATATGTGTGAAGATATCATTTGCTTCATTTTGGCTGGAGTTGTTTATGAACACAAATCATGCTCTATCTGGGAGAACAAAGTATTCTGCCATCATTTAGGCAGAGATGTTCCATTATTTAGTTTGATTGTAGCAAATGGATTATAATTCTTTTACATTTCTCTCAAATTGCAGACATGGAAGTCCTTACCTGATTCAAATGAGGTTTCCAAGGACTTTCCCGGTATTGTGTTGAATAGTGTGGAAACAACCTTAGACCAGCTGGCTGCATCAAATATGTTCTTCATCGCCAAGCGTAAGAACGCAAATCAGGACGTGTTGTATCTTTCTGCTAAGATCCCTCGAGGAATCCCCTTCTTGATTGAGCTCACAGCAGTTGTTGGAAACCCTGGGCTCAAATGTGCGATCAAAACTCCAAACCCGGAAATGGCCCCTCATTTTTTTGAAGCCCTTGAGATTCTCCTCAAGAGTAGCTGATTATATTTCCTGTCCTTTTCCCCCTACACTTTTCATTTCTCAATTTCTTTCTATTTACATTTTTCCTTTGGGTTTTGGGGTTGGGGCTGATATTTGCATCTGTATAATATTTAGGATACTCAAAATCTAGTTGGTTTTTCCCGCTTCTAGTCCATTTAATACCTGCCAGGCCTGTCATTGAATTGTATTGATAAAAATGAGTCTTTGTGATTGAATTTAATTTGATAAAATTGAGATTTTGTTGCATGAACTTCCCATTTTGTAGTCTTAACTGCTTATTACAATGGATGTGGATACGTACATATGCTTTGTGTTTATATGGTACATTTTTGCTTTAGGTCTCAAGATTTCAATTCCATTCTTTTTACATCCATGATCATCAATCAGTGTTCTAACTTTGATGTCACTTTTAGATGACATCTGTTAATGCATGTGTTCTGTATCGTCATTGTAAAAATAACAGGTCCTCAGTTGGCTATCTATTTGAGATTCTGAACCCAACTGGTTGTGGTCAATCCATTATGGTCTGTCATTTCGTTTGTGATTAAATACATGTGGCTCCCTAGATGAATGGGATCTACTTAAAAAAGTATGGTAAATCTCTGCATCCATGAGTATATGATTAAGATTTTGTTTGTAAGTTAAATATGTTTGTTAGAATGAAATTGGTATGGGAATTGAAATTTGGTTCAGTCTATTCTCTCAAATGTAATTTTTGACGTTAATAACAGTTGAGGGGGAAAACGATTGTATAAACCGTTGCGAGTTTAAGATCATATTAAAAAAAAATATTTTTATTTGGATGGTTATGGACCTATGGTCTTGTGTTCGCACTTGTATGTAATTTAATAGCTGTTCAAAAGCTTAAACTACCCCAATTCATATACTAATTTCAGTTGGCACACTTTTTAACATTATCTTCCACTCAAACTTGCAATGTTCATTATGTAGTCAGACTACTACTCGGATGGGGACCCGCACTTTTTCGGGCCCGGGACCTGGCGTGATGTTAGATCAAAAATTGAATAACGATGTGAATACGTAAAATTACAAACAAATGAAGACGTTGTGATACTATAATAACAACGTTGACACGTAAAATAATAAATGAAGACTTGTATTATTAACGTTAATACTGAGTAACAATTAAGCTAAGTAATCGACGTTGACACGTCCAACGGATACATTTAATAACGATGTTAGTGCGGGTAGGTGAGTAAATAACAGGCTCCACCCCTTATTATCTACTACATATAATTTTTGGAATATGCTTTTTACTTTTTCATTACTTTTTGTGGCTTTTTACTACATAATTCGATATTGACTAAACTTAAAGTTTAAATTAAAGATACAATGTTCCTTAGTTGGTTTGAGAGAATTTTGAATAATCTTAAAATGGGTAGAGCATCTTATTCCTCTCTCATACTGAGTTGATTTCAGTTTCCGTGCGGGAGAGAAAGGAAGGGTTAGTTTGGTTTGCGTGAATTAGCAAGAAAGAAAAATAAACATAAAATTTTTAATTTTTTTTAACAATTTGGCAAGTGTGAAAATAAAAGTTTTCAAGAAAATAATATTATCGCAACTCATTGATTTTTCTGAAAATGTTACCTCAAACATGAGAAAATTATAGTTTCTCGTGAAAATTGCATCATTATATTTTAATTCTTATTATGCCCTTATTAGTTGTTTATTCATTTTTCCTTTTCTTAATCGTTGTATTAGAATTCCTGTTATTAGACTGCAACTTTGTGATTCTTTAAATTATGACTTTTCTTCACATTCACAAAAGAAGTGAGATAATCTAATACAGTAGTTGAGTGGCTTGACTCCTAATTTACCGAATTATCAAGACATCTATAAAATATATATATATATATTCAATTACCAAATTTGTATTTGGACATGTACCAAATTTGTAGTTGGACATGTATATATAATTATATATATATGCACACAAATATATATATATATATATATATATATATATATTTATTTATTTATTTATTCATAACCCAATATATATATATTTGTTTATTTATTTATTCATAACCCAATTGTATATATATAATTTTATACTATGTATAGTACTTTTATATTGAATTAGTAAAGGTAGTTTAGATTTATAAAATCATTTTCTTTTCATTCTTCTTTTATTCAAATAAACTATATTTTTTCACAATATTTTTTTCAAAAATATTTATATTAATAAAAAAACATAATAAAAACTAAATTTTCTTTTCCATTCTTTCACTTTTTTTCTTCAACTTCCGGCTAACCAAACGACCCAAAAGAAAAAGTAATGGGCCCAAGGCACTCACGAGATACCGTGTAATTTCTCATCGCATCCAATTCGAGTGTGCATACAATATCATTCTCGCACTCTCCGGTAATTTTGAAATCGTTACCTAGGGCTTCTTACTACTCCAATCAAAGGTAAAGTAAGCTTCGATCCACTGCGTATTCTTAATAAGCATGCACATATATATATATATATACACGTATACCAATCTATACTTGAGACATCTTCCATGAAATTTTCTGTTTTTTGTTCGATTTTGTTTGATTAGTAGAATAGATCTATGTTATTAAATATTCATTTGTGATAAAACTCAAAATTGTTCAATAAAAACAATCTTCTTTCAATCCAGAAGTAATTACTACTTGATTTATATATTTCTTTCAAGCATTTCTACCTTCAAATATTGTTTATTTTCGAGCTTAAATCAAAATTTGTTTTGGCTGCGTTTGCTTGAATTTTTATTTGCTTTAATTTTTTTTTTATTTTTAATGTCTGAGCGTCCATATATGAATAACTTTTTAAAGCTTGGATAATTTTTGTCAAGAGTCTTCGTGTAGCTTTGATATAAAAAATGTTTCAATGTAGGGTTTTTTTTTTTTTTTTTCCTTCCTGCAATAATTTATATCAAACGAATAGCTGCTATTTTGTTCTTCTGAATTGACTAATATATGATTTTCAAGCTGCTTATCAAGATATGTTTGATTGTTTTTGTCTCTTTCTTTTTTTCTTTTTCTTTTCTTTTTTTGTGTTTTCCCACCCCTCTAAATTGTATTTGTTCCATTTCAGTATCATGAAAAATGATATATTTATGCTAAATTGGATTAAATTATTATTTCTTGGAAAGGTGCATTTTTGTATGCCAATCGAAATTATTAGTTTTGGAGTTGGTTTTTTTGGCAATGATATTAGGAATTCACATCTCAAATTAAGTGGCACTTCAGTTTCCCATATCATTTCAAAATCAAAATTACTTAATTTTCGCTCGACTTTCCACACCATTCGAAATGAGTCTATATTAGAACTGTTCATAAAATGCCTCTCTGTGTGTGTGTATTAACACTATATATATATATATATCTCTGCTGTGATATTTGTTGCGTTTATTCGATAATGTTTGTGCATTTAATTTATTGATACTTGTGTTTAGGTAGATGACATACTCAAGAGAAAGAAGGTGAGGTCCCTTTATTAGGCTTTCCATTTACAACTTTGTCCATTTAAATTTAGAGCCATGTTATTGTCAGTTATAAATATCTTATGGATATTTTCCCTGTTAATATGCTTTTAGGTCTGCTTCACCGAACAACTCCAGGTCACCTGGCAGGGGCCATCGCTCAAGATCATTGTCAAGGTCTAGGAGGAGTCGTTCCAGGTATGGTAATAATGACAGTGGAAGTTGCAGTTTTCTAGTCATTCCATTCGATTAAATTCCTGCTTCGAGTAATTTCTAATCGCACACACTTATACGTAGTGAGTATACATTATTAAGTTTGTTTATTCTTTGCTAGAAAATTTCTTTCATGTGACAGTTTGTATTGCTCCAGGAGCCAAGATTCCGTTGATGTAGTTAATCCTGGGAATAATCTTTATGTAACGGGCTTATCTACTAGGGTTTCTACCAGTGATCTTGAGAAGTTCTTTAGCAGTGAAGGAAAGGTATGAACCTTTTCAATTTTGTTTTATAATTTCCATATGTCGTACAGAATTTCTCTTTAACCAACCTTAAGAAATATATGTTGTCAAGTGCTTGTAAGATTGAGAATGATCATAGTTGAGCTTGATTGTGGTATTTTTGATATATAGATTTTGCCTTTGTTGTGTGATTACACTACTAAATGTATCCCAAAACAAAGGAAATTATATATATGTATATAAGTTCAAATTGGAAATGAGAAAAAGGAATGTTGAAACAATGTATTTGGGTATATGATAGGAGAACCTTATTTTTTTATTTTTTATTTTGGAGGGGGAGGGGGTGAAGAATTAACCCACCCACTTGCCACTTTGGACCCTTGGATGGTTTGCAAACTCTTGATGCACTCGCAAACCATGAGCATCATTTAATTACAGGCCTCACCTTTGGTGAGTTTCAAACCGGGCCTTACCAGTTGATATAGCCCATACGGGCTGGCAGGAGAACTGTTATAATAGGGTAGTCATCAGCAAGAAGTTAACAGGGGATTCAGTTAGCTGTTCAGAAGCAACCTCCTGTTACGCTCGTTGGATCATATATGTGCTCACTAAAATGGTGAGATTGTAATACTTTTGATTGTATGATGAATGAAATCTATTTGGAAGTGAGAGGTTTCAACGTGTTCCTCAGTATTCATCTTATTAGTATTTGGTAACTGGAAGTTGAAGGCTCTATTTCTTCCTCATCACTTCTTATAGGAGAGGTATTGGTTGTGTGCATATGTTATTTACTAGATATTTTAATGATTAATGTCCAGCTTTTTTTGAGGATGAAAATCCAAATGAAGTGCTTATCGGCATGATGTAACATTGAATGTGGATGGCAATAGGTACAGCTAATCATCAATCTGTAGTTGTATCCTTATATCATAATGTGCTTGTATCTTTTGTGAAGAATTATGACCTTCTTCATATGATAGCATTGGACTTGGATGAACTTTTAGACTATGTGAATAACTCACTTTGAACTTTGGTCTACTCTTCTGTTTAACCAAATTCATGCAAAAGTAACCATCTTTGGTATTCTTTCATTGATTGTTTGCAGATGTCAATTTTGTTTTCAGGTTCTTGAGTGCCATCTAGTTTCAGATCCTCACACTAAAGAATCTCGTGGATTTGGTTTTGTCACCATGGAAACAAATGAGGATGCAGAACGTTGTATTAAGTATCTCCATCGTTCTGTGCTGGAAGGTCGATTAATTTCTGTGGAAAAGGTAATTATTTTCTTTTCAATGGCTGGGAATAATATACTGTTTAGTCAGACTAATTATTCACAGTCAACTTTTTATTAGTTTGATTCTGCTCATCTTCAGAAATGTTGCCTGATAAATTTTGGCAGCAGGTCTGGTCTGTGATTCTCTGTAGCTCCACCGAATACACTAAGGTCTAAAGTCTAAACAGTTGAACCTACCCCTTCACGACTTGAGCTCTGCATCGACATTTCAAACTCACCGATTCAAATTCGACTAATTTGCAGAGGGTTGTACGCCCTTAATACCTTTCTTTGTTAGTAACAGTATGCCATGGTTTTATCATTTATTTTCTTCTATATTTTGAAAAGCCCTGGAGGCATGTTGATTTAAAGAATCTCATCGCTTCAGTTTTGTTCTGGTCTTCTTCAATACTCTGAACATTCAATTGGTGGGTGTCTTACTCAAGGTACTCATAATTTTTAAAAAATTCAAGGTAGTCTTTGTTTGATTGATATATATATATGTATGTATGCATGTATGTATGTATGTATGTATATTTTTTTTGGGTGTGGGACTATTTGACATGGTTGTTCTATGTCTTTATTAGTAAAAAAAAGTAACATGGCTTTAATTTTTCCAGTTTATATTAGGGCAACCCTAAAGTCAGTAAACATGCTCATTTTCAGTTCTTTGGGGATGACTTAAAAAGATGGAAATAATCCATGAAGTATCATTGTGTGCTTTATCATGACCGTAATCCTGGGAGGGGGCGATTTCCTTCCAATTTCTGGAAATTTGTTATTGTTTTAATTTTCTAAAGAGCAGTATGCGTAAGGCATCATCATTCCTGTGAGTAAAATAGCTGTCTTATTTATTTTCCGTGATGTTATCTTGCTTTTTGTCTCCATTTGCAGGCAAAAAGGAAGCGTGGGAGGACACCTACTCCTGGAAGGTATCATGGTTTGAGAGATAGACAAGGTACATGCAATATTCATGCATTTATATGGCGTATATGTTTCATAAACTGAAATTTGATATGTTTAATTGGCATCATGGCTGAATTATTTGAACAGTCTATGTACCTGAACTCCAGTTTGAAACGTTTAGAAAATGTAGTATTATCCATTATTTTCTCTTTGGGCTATGATTTGCTCTAGACCTGTGACCTGTAAATTACAGTGGTCTAACATGTCATCAATTTCAGTTAGACAAGATCTGGTCAAGAAAAGCCTGTAGTTTATCGATACTAATGAGCAACAGAATGAGAAACTTTAATCAACATCACTGAGTTTGAACTCCTCTGATTTAATTTATGTTTCTTTTGAATTGGTAATTAATATGAAACCATTTGCCAACATCAATTTGTTTAAAGTCCTTTGATTCATTTGATTGGATCATTAGATCTGACTTTTGAGATGATTCTGCAAGATTCTGAGAAATATTTCCTAGTTTGCTCACCAGCAGCTGCTTGACCATCTCATATCCCCATAACCTTTTCTTCCATTCCGTGCGATACTGCAATGGTGTGGATGTTCTTCCAAATATTTTTGCTGATGCAATATTTTGGATTGTGGACAAGTACAAGGTTTAGTGCTGTGTAGATTTCTTATTTTTGGAGACTGATGATTCATGTATCCTTCCTGTTTTATTTCCTGTTTTTTTGGTTTTATTACTTTTGTGTCTGTGTATGTGTTTCTGCAGGAAATGTTCGGAGACGGTCTCGTAGTTACTCACCTCGTCGCCGATATGACAGAGATCCTTATTCAAGGGATCGGCGGGGAAGATCACGCTCCCCATATGGAAGGAGGACAGATAGCCATTCTGATTCACATAAGAGGCGCAGGGACCGCTCGTTATCAGCTGATGGTAGTGGCTACCGAAGAGCATATTAATTCAATTGCGAGTCTGTATCCCTAGTATTTGAGTCTGTATCCCTAGTATTTAGTATATACCTGTTCACTAAATTTAATTGGTTTTTCCTTTCAAAGTGTGGGATCCTTGTTACCTTCTTCCCCCATTGCTATTTGTATCTTTATTTAACTTAAAACCTATATTCTTATGAGATGCTTCTGTCTTCTGTTTTGGAGAGTATTATTGGTTGTGTGGTGTCAAACTAGGCTGCTCTCAAATTCCAGCTCTCATGCATAGTTCAGATTTTGTGAGAATAAAAAGAGGGGGGGTTACATTATTTAGTTTCTAATAATACCAGTATGCATTTTAATTAAATTAAATTTTTAAATTTTCACTTTGTCAAAGAAAAACACGCTCTCTCACACACTTAAAGTGAGTTATTTTTTTTATGAATCAATTTGTGATTAGTTTGGACCATGTAATACTCAAACTGTCGAGGAAATATTCACCATATGATTGGGGCTTTAGCTACTCTGCACATTGAATATGCAGTAGGCTTGAGCCAACTTTGTGCTGTCTTCATGAGATGGGCCAGTGGGCCCAACCTCTCTGGCGTGTTTCCTAACAAAACCACTAAGGTATGTATCATAATTCAGAATTTAGTCATTAATAATTAAAAAGATTGCCCAATCAAAACGATATACAGCCCAAGCCAACATAAAATTTGGGCCATTTGAGCTGAATTCTTGATTAGGCCTACTTGTCTGTTTCATCATATAGTGGGGCCAGTATGCCTTAACTGCTGGGCACGTGGCAAGTTAGATGCATCAGCCACCACCAACTTGCTGCTTGCCAGAATATTCCAATTCCACTTGTCCATCGGATTAAGTGAGTTCACAATTTTCTATACACCAGTGCGTCGTTTAATCTTTTCCCCATTTTTTTATACGGAGTATATTTATACTACTATATCTTTTTTAATTCCTAATTTTTTTCAAAGTCTGTCTAACACGGAAGTGACAAAGCACACAAGCACACCGAAAGAAGAG
The DNA here is from genome assembly GCA_025631255.1 of Cornus kousa. Classification (NCBI taxonomy): domain Eukaryota; kingdom Viridiplantae; phylum Streptophyta; class Magnoliopsida; order Cornales; family Cornaceae; genus Cornus; species Cornus kousa. Next base: position 5,120,029 of record JAOTQH010000057.1, on the reverse strand, counting down.
TGAGAGCAATTTGGCTTCTCTCTTCTAATTACGGTAGAAGCGAAAGACTGAAGAGATATCATATATATATATGTGCGCACAAGTTCTGTTCGAAACTCTCCACTCAATCTAAAGGTATATATATGATGTATATTTGTGTGTGTGCATGTATATAGCTATGTATACATATATGGATTCTGATTGTTTGATTCATTCTTTAGCTATCATGTTTATGTTGTTTCAGAGTTGGCTTCCTTATCTCTCGCTCGTATTGTTATTCTATAGCCGATATATAGTTATATGCAGTTATGTTATATGGTTTATAAATATATTGTATATTTGGATATTGTTTTGAATCGATTGATGTTGATGTTTATTTGGTTTCATGATTGGATTGGTCGGATTAGGTTTTGGTTTAGGATTTTTTTACATAATTATTGCCCATATTGCTTTTTGTGGTCTAAAAAGGTTTTTCGTTTTGGGTTTTTGGACTGTTGCGTGATTAATTTTTCTTTGTCGTTCAAGAGTTATTGTTTTTATATGTTTAGGCTTCCTTAAATTTTTATTCAGAACTGTTATTGTTGATTGGTTTTGATATTATTGATATATTCGGGTCATTGTTTTGGTTGATTTGGCTGCTGTGTTTTAGGGGATTAGGTATTTTCCTGGTTTATGAATGATTACATACTCTTTCATTTGGAGCAGGTTTGGTCTGAAAGTAGTAGTCAAAGGTAGGTTTTCTAATTCCTTAGGTGTGTTTCAGTTCATTTGGTGTTGGTGGCTGTGGGATTTTTTGAGGTAGTATTTCTAATTCGTTGGTGGCTATGACATTTTTTTAGATAGTAATCATGTTTACTCTTCCCGACCAAAAAGTAAAAGTAAGTTGTATATAATCTTACTAATATTAAACCTGAAAATGTTTTTTTTTTTTTTTTATAAGTAAAAATAACATTAAAAATAAGGCATTCTAGAGGGGAACGTGTCCTAATTACAAAAGTGGAACCAGGACTGAGGCCCCAAAGAATCCAAGAAAGTAATTAAATCATCATAAGAGGAACAAAAACTCCTCTTCACATAATTGAAAAGAGAACGAAGAATGTAAAGGTTGACCATTGTTGTAGGCGACTCTTTCCCTTCGAACATTCTGCTATTTCTTTCCTTTCAAATGCACCACCATACACAATGTGGGACAATTCTCCAGAAATCGCGAACATCTCTTCTTACTCGACATCTTCTCCAAACATGGATTAAATCCTTAGTAGATCGTAGCATTACCCAACACATGCCAAACAACCAAGCAATAAGATTCCAACAGTTGTTCGCCACAGGGCAATGCAAAGGAGGTGATCAACGGACTCCTCATCATTCTTGCATAGACAACACCATCATTCTTGCATAGACAACACCGATTAACAATACAATTGCCCCTTTTCCTCAAGTTATCAATTGTCAGAATCTTTCCTCACACGGCGGTCCAGACAAAGAAAGCCACCCTAGTTGGAGCCATGGATCGCCAAATAGTTTTTCACGGGAAGTCTCGATTAACAAAATTAGACAAACATAAGAACAAGGATCTTACTTCGAAACGACTATGGGAAGAAGGAACCCAAATCAAATTGTCATTATCTCTGCCAACACCCTCCTGCCGATAGAGAAGATCCAGAAAAACACATACGTTGTCCATCTCCCAATCCTGAAAAGAGCGCCGAAAATGCACATCCCATGTAATCCCACTGCTATCAAGCCGATAACAGTTAACTACGTAGGCGTGTTTATCAACAGTAATACTGAATAATCTAGAAAATGTACGAGATAGTGGCTGATCACCACACCAAAGATCTTCCCAAAACCGAATGCGACGTCCATCATGGACTTTGAATCTGATATGAGCAGAAAAAGCATCCCAACCCTTCCGAATAGCCTTCCACATCCCTACTCCTCCTACAAGGGTAACCAAAGGTGTAGACCAACC
>JAOTQH010000057.1:5077784-5093891 GCA_025631255.1 Cornus kousa | reverse complement strand
TTATGGTATTTGAGAAAAAATAATTATTTATTTATAAATTTAGGAATAAGTGTGTGATTTATCCCCTCCTTATTTGTTTTTTTGTTCTTTGTATATATATATATATATATATTTTACAGTCATAGAAAGAGTTCCAGCTCAGTGCATCCCACCTGCTTTTTGTTGGAACCATTAAATTTGCAACTCAAATGGAATGCGTAGGTTCAAAGGCTTGCCCTAGCTTAGTCCAGTCCCGGTATAAATCCTCGACTTGTGTGTCCAATCCACAGAATATGAAGTGGTTCTGATGATTCGTAAGATTGGATAATCATTTTTACAACATGAATTGGATTTGGATTAAAAATTTTCAATTGAATTTAATTAGGTTTAGACTTAGAATGAGGTGTCACCAATGAGTCTATAATGAATTTGTATTTTTATTCTACTTTTTTTTTTTTTTATATTTTAATATTATATATCTATATATAAATTTCAGAATTACCGTCAACCCTTTTTCCCCAACTTATTCTTTGCATATTAATCATTTGAAGAATTAATTAATTAATTAATTTTTTTTTTTCAAAAGCTTACACTTAGTTTTAGAATTTATTTTATGCATCATATAACCAATTCCGAAGTAACCTAACAGGCTTGGGATGAAAAGTTTTTATAATTTGCACACTTGATCCCAAATTTTAGTAGGGTTGGAGGGATGGGCCGGAGCAAACCGGCCTATTTTGTTCGAGTCTGCACCCCAACAATTAGGGTTGAAACAAATCGAGTTGAGGTTGAATTTATTAAGGCGGCTCGCTGGTTTGTGAATTAAATTTTAACTCAATTAATCATGGAACTTGAAAAATTGAGTTCGGATTTACTCCGTAACTCTTTATATATATAATTATTATATATATATAAAATATTCAAACTCATATGAACAAATTTAGCGAAACAATATTTTGGATCTACTCTTTTAATAAACAAATTAAAAAATGAAACTCCAACTAAACTCGTTTACTTAATTAAAGACATGTCCAAATCCTTATACGAGTCAAACCGAACAACTCACATTTCCAACCCTAATAGCAATAACAATGATAATAGAGGTGAGGTTTGGATTCTTCTAGCATCTGTTCCTTTGGATTCATAAATTAATTTCTCTACATTTGATTCTCTTTATATATATTATTTATTACCATTACATATTCCATAGGCTTATATATAACCTATTAGCCATTATATATCTCATTTTTCAAAACTTCCCTACAATTTTGTTCCCCATCTTGTCCTGGCAAACGACCACTCTGTTCTTCATTTTCAGAACACATCTAAAAACCCTCCGTAAATTTCAGCAATTTCTCACTCAGACAGTCACACCCTTTTGTCTCCATTGTATGTTGGAGAAAACACTTGGTGACTTCGCAAGCCAAACGCTCGTAGGAGGTAACTATTTTTATAAACAAAACAGAGCATAGCAATAGAATGTATCGCCCTCTTTTTTTGCCCTAAACACTAATCAACTTTGATTGATTGCTTATTCCTTGTTTGTTTTTCAAAGTAAATATATTCATTTCTGTTGTACCTTAATTGTGCCCTCCAAAAAAAAAAGGTGAAATTTTTTTTGAAGTTAATGGCAGGATGGTCAGTTTTAAAAGATGGGTTTGCCTTAAACAATCTTGAATTTGACCTTGATTCTTCATTTGAAGGTGGTGGTGTTGATGGTTGTAGTGATAGACTGAGAAGCTTGTTTGACCAAGTGCTTTTGGTTTTTTTGAGAGAGGTGTCTGTAAAGAAATGTGTTCGGCCCATTCCGGCATTGCTTGGTGATGGGCGATCTGTGGATTTGTTTAAACTTTTCTGGGCAGTGAAAAAAAGAGGTGGGTTTGATTTGGTGTCAAAGAATGGTTTGTGGTCTTCTGTAGCAACAGAGTGCAGGTTGGATGTTGGGGTTGTAGTGTCTATAAAATTGGTTTATTTGACATATTTGGATGGTTTGGATCAATGGGTAAAGAGAGTCTTTAAAGATAAGAGTTTGAAAAATGGAGAGAGTGAAGTTGTTGGGAAGTTGGACTTGTTATTGTTGGAGTTAGAGAGGGATTTCAGAGTTATATTGTCGAATGGACCTCCACTGAAGCACAAAGATGGGAAAGTTGCTGAATTTGAATCTAACAAAAATGCTGACTACATTGATTCGGATAATTATAATAGGGAAATGCATTTGTCAGATGCCGGAAACATTAATAAAGTGCATGACAATGCACAAAGAATTCCTAATGATGATGACAAAAGATTTTCTGTCGACAATGATAATGGTGTGGTGGTCTCAGATACAGGTAGTGATAAGAAAGTATCTAATTCTCAAAAGAGGAAACGAGAATCCTTTTCTTTGTCGGAAATGCTGAATTGGGTGATGCAGGTTGCTAAGCATTCTTATGATCCTGCATTCGGTAGAACACCTGAGTGTTCTAAGTGGCACGAGCATGCAAGTGAGGATTTTCGGGCCCAGGTTTTGTTGGCAAGGGAGGCACTCTATATAAAAAGGCAAATTAATCCTCGCACTGAAGAATCTCTCTTGCAGGTACAAGTTTGTTATCATCTTAATTTCATTCGCTTTAACCTTTAAAATTTATAAGATATAAATCTCTTGATTATTATGCTGGTTGGTGTTACATCTTGATCAAGGTGTTGGTTTTTGCAGCATGATCACATTAAAAATACCAAGTTCACATGCATAGGATAGTTATCATATCTTAAGGGTGGCATCTTTAAGTATTTATTTGTGTGGTTCTTGCTTCCTGGAATTACTAACCAGAATGAAGTTTCAATTCTCATTCTTCCTTTTTTATATTATACCTTTAATCAAATAAACATCGATCATATGATGTCATGTTTCCTTACTTCTTATGCAGCAATATGTAAAATCAGTCTCTTTTATAAGAATTAAACAACAATGACAACAACAATAATAATGGCAACCAGAGTTTATCTAACCTGTAGTTATCTTTATTAGGAACTAGCTTCTTGAAAACCAGAGTTTGCTTCATACTTTGCAACTTGAGCATTTACTTTTACACATGCAATGTGCTAGTCAGATACAATTAACTATTTGTAACCTTAGATTCTTTTGCTTGAAAAGGATCAAGTGATACATGTAGTTGAGAGAATAAAGACTTAGGTATTGACATCACTGCTGGCTCAATTCAATTTGAGGCATAAGACGCCGGTTCCTTGAATTATAAATATTCATGTATCTTTTCTCTTCTTCTTAGCAATCAAAATAAATTGTACAGAAAGTTATCTCATACGTATCTAAATGCAAATGAACAAATACGAAAGCTCATAAAAAAATTCAATATTACTTCCCATATATTGAACTATAATAGTATGTAGATTACTGCTTTTGATAAGAACAAACTACTTAACTTGAAAATGAATTAGAAGAGCCTAAGAAGAAAATTGAAGCTCAATTAGGTGAATTACACTCACACCTGCTGAGGTTATGCCCTAATTACACATGGTGGTCGGAATGGCCTACCTCACATTGACTACCCCTGTCAGAGTTAAACAACAAATGGGCATTACTTTTGTATGAATTGTCATTTTTGCCCTTGGTTGATTTAACATTATTTTAAAGAAAAACTGTCACAACTTGAAAAGACCAAATTATCCCCTTGAAAAACCCAATATTTCTCTCTACCTTCTCTTTCCCGTCACCACCTCCTCCAATCTGCCACCACCACCGTTGCCTCCGACCACCTCCTTCCTATCTCTCTACCTCTCTCTTCAACACCCGTTACACCGCCTCCCCCCCCCTCTCCAAAATACCCTACAAAATCCCCAAACCAGTCCAAGCCTTATCATCATCATCCGATGACACCAAGGGACAATGAGAATGCTCTTAGCTGCGATTTTGATATAACTATAAACATACTCACGAATAAATGAAGATGTAGAAACTATAGGCATACTCAATGAACTCAACAATGCATTAATCCATCTATTTGGGGTTGGTTACATGAAATCTGTTTTGCCATTCTGCTCTATCTAAGACTATAACTTCAATTAGATCAGAGATAATGATATGTTTATTCATTCTTCAACCCATCTAATTTTGGTCTTCCCATTCCTTAACATTACCCATAATGTGGGCATCATTCTTCCTTACTTGTTCATTTATTAGTTTTTGCCACCCATGATCATACCCTTTTTAGTACCTTTATTAACCATTTGCTATAAATTTTGTCACAGGCCTTCCCCACCTTGTCTATCATTGGTGTACTTATACTAATGCATTTATTTAAATCAATTTGATGTATTGCAGCTCTAGAAAAAGCAACTTAAGAAAAAAAAATCTTGTAAGTTGGTTTTGCCTGGGAGGGACCTACTTGCGACTCTGCATAATTAATTTGAGTAAAGATGAATCATACTTCATACTTTCTGAAGTTAGTAAGCTGGTGATTCCATTTATTTTATGTTTTAACGAGTTCTAGGAGTCAAAAAATATTTTTTATAATTTGTAAATTTGCTGGTTTTGTGCCGTAGTAGTGGTCTATACTCTATATGTCATATTCTAAGTCAGGAGTCTTCATTTGTGGACCTAAATAAGTTATATATTATTTTAATAGTCAAAATCTCAAAATCCTATAATATGGAGATAAAGTCATGTTAGATCGGGGATGGAGCCAGGATTTCGTGTGTCTGGGGGGCGGGGGGTGCGGTGCGCATGATGTACATGGGTAGTAAGCTATTGGTTAAAAAAATTCTGAGGGGGGGGCCGGGGGCACTTTCAGTGACACTTTGTATAAAAAATTTTAAAAACAAAACAAATTCAAGGGGGCATGTGCCACCCCTGGTCCTATGCTCCCTCCGTCCATGTGTTAGAGACCAAGGATTACTTAGAGGTCTATATATGTATAATTATGTAATACTTTTGATTCTATAAAAACAAGTTTTAAAGAAAAATTTCAGCAAATGTGCCTTTTGACGATTGCTTTTTGCAACTCAAACCCTTATTAGTGTGATGGCTAGGGAAATCTAGGAGTGATTCCTAGCTGATTCTTTTACCTGTCTCAAATATATACTTCATTTTCATGCCTTTAAGTTTAAAAGCCCATGGCCAGATATTATTGCACCCTTTAAGCCCTTGTAGAAAAGACTAACACATCCCTCTTTCAGTAATTTAACCACAACACTTGAAAAGAACCTAAATCAGCAAAGGTACCATACACGATTACTCTCCACAGCCCCTATAAGAGTCCTGGAAGTCTAGGCTTCCTTGCCTAGTTAAAACCTAAACTGTCCTCTTTCTTACATCTTTTCTAAATCCTAAAACCTTCCCCACCTAACTTTTACCCCAAAAGAAGGACTACTAATAATAAGATCTGAATGACCTTCAGTAAAGTTGTCTTGCGTCACATTTTATTTTCTTTTTTCCCCAACCTTACTGCTCATCTGTTTAAACTTCATTTGAGCCACACCAGTTCTCAAAAAATTTATTGATTGCCCAACATTTTTTTTATGATGGACCATGGTTATGGTTGTTTATACCTGTTGTTTTAATTAATACATCTTTATCTAGCAATGCATCGACTGCAACTTCACCCTTCATATACAACAACCCAAAAGACTTGATCCCAAGATCATTCTACTCTGTTGGACTAGCTTTTGTACTTGTCCCCTAATGTGTGAAACATGTTCCCTAATTCTCACTGCATGCAAGTTCTGAATATTGACAGTTCGCTTTGAAGGAATGCCTTATTCCAAAATCCTGACATTTATCACTACACCTGGGTTTCCATACAAGCCATTTCTATTATAGAACACAAGCTGGGAACTCATGGATTGATGTTCATATGGTCTGAGTCGTCTGACGCTTGACTTTTGTACTTGTCCCATAATTTGGACCGTGGTGGGTCCCACATCTCTTGTGGGCCAACCGACTATCGGTTGTCGTCACTTGTATCATGGTTCCTTTATTTAACATTTTTTCTCTTATGGAAGACCCAAAAAGGTGGCAGATTAATTAATTATAGCCATTCTCGCTTCTACTCTGATTTTGCTAAATTAATATCCAAACATCCTTTCTAAGTCTTCCTTATCTGAAAAACTTCTCACTTGTATCACGGTTCCTTTATTTAACATTTTTTCTCTTATGGAAGACCCAAAAAGGTGGCAGATTAATTAATTCTAGCCATTCTCGCTACTACTTTGATTTTGCTAAATTAATATCCAAACATCCTTTCTAAGTCTTCCTTATCTGAAAAACTTCTGCTGTTAAAAGCATTGGTAGGTACAGGGCCATTAGCCCAGCTGGTATCACCTCCCCCTCAAAGGGGAGCTGATCGGTCAAGCGACTCAAGCCCCATTGTGGGCATTTGTGGGTGTGTCTCAGTATTAACTTCTTTTTTATTTTTTTTTAAAAAAAAGGAGAAGAAGAAGAAGAAGAAAAGAAAAGAAAAGTCATCAGTCTGTAATTTAAACCCTTACTGACTCTGTAATTTGCCACCTTTCTGAATAGGTAGTTGTCAAGGTCATCCTCTTAGATCATTTATTATGTCTGGTAGAATCACGATGCAAAAGGAAATACATTTATGATGTATATGGATGAATTTACCTTTTTGGTCAGATTGAGAATATAGGATTCTTTTGTTTTTGTTTAATGGGAAAATATGGGAGCTTTGACCTGTAACTAATTAACCTTAACATGGGACTTCTGCATTGAGTTCTGTAGCTGCAAATATATGGCCGAAAATGATGATATTGACAAGCTAAAGTAATTATTTTGATGGAAGGCCAAATATTGACGAGGGGAATCAAGGTGGCATAAAAGTCCAATCATCTTTAGTTAAATCAGATATTGCATGTGATGGGTTTTTGATGAAGTGATCAATGTTCTATCCAAGACTAAAGTTCCGCGATGTAGGCTAATGGAGCCGTATCTTTGCTGGTAGAGCTGCATTAGATCCACTGAGATGAATAGAAAATTATTACCCCCACCTGGTTTAATCATGTTTCACTTTTGGCTGGTAACATGGGGCTTAGGCTAGCTTAATATTTGGTATATAGTGGATGATCTCAAACCTGCACCATTCTAAGCTCATTCGTTGCCGAATCTGAGTTAAGCTTATATCGTATAATTTTTATTTCTGTGCATTCTATATGGTGAACATAGATAACCGTTTTCCTGTCCCCCTATAGACTGGTTATTGAGCAATATGATAATCATTCACAATAAAAAACAGGCAATCTGCAAACCCATCACAACAAAGGTTTTGAATTTGTTTAATAACATACAAATGATACAACAAAACAGTTCTAAAGTGCAACTTTGTAATACACCTTCGTTTCATAATATTTTTCTTCATTGCTTGCATATTGGTATTATTCATGTTTCCCCCTTTATTGTAAACTTCTGGTCTGTTTTATTTGGATGATTGGATCTAATAGTTAAGTGCATTATTAAAGAAAATTACAAAAGCGATAAAGATAATGCCATTGATATAATCAATTCATTTAGCAACACACTAATATTACTATAAATAGTGTATTGTTTGTTATGCACATCTTCACCTGGTGGTTAATGAGATATGTGTATTCATTATTAGAAATTATTTTTTCTTTAATTATTAGAATTATGGGGTTAATCATGAGAGAAAGGGGATTACAGTTGGTGATACAGTCATAAATGTTACGAATGCACCTTATTATACATTGATTTTCTTCTACAGAAAGGGGGGAAAAAGAAGAAGAAAAAAACATAAAATCAAAATTACAAATTTTATGTAGGATTCAACCCATTTAGTTGGGGAAAAAGGCTTTATTGAGTATATATGATTCTATGTTAGAGTGATGTATAAGTTGAAGAAACTATACTTAAACCATAATAAATAAGTAAAAAGAGAAAGTACATAATTATATGGTGTATTCAAAAGTAGGCATGCTTGCTTGTGCTTGTTGTCTTTGAACAACACCTGATGCATTCTTATTACTTGTATTTTTACAAGGTACCTACCTCTTTTGATCATCCATGCTACAATCAGCCAATGTAAGTCAGAAATTTGATATGCACACAGCCACACACAAATAAATATATGTTTTGTGTGTATGCATAGTGAGAGGGTTTTTTAATATTTTTTTCCATGGAAATTAGAGGGGGTTTTATATTGAGATGAGAGAGAGAGAGAGAGAGAGGAATACATATTTAAAATGAAAATTACACAAGACAAATTTAAGGTTAGCCATGTTTTATGGTATTCATGTTGGTCGTCTCTCAACTCCCCCAGCAAGTAAACTGCAAATCTGGAAGTTGAAAGACAATGATATATTTTTATATTTTGTTGATTTCTTGAGATTTAGGTTTTGATTGGTAATAATAAAGTTGTAGGACCTTATAATAGACCGATAGATGTGTGGAGAATTTAAGGTAAGATAGGAATCGAATGATTAACAAGTTCTTTTAACAAAATTCTAAAAGAAAAAAGAATGCTAAATAAATGTAGGAAAAATACTATAGTAACAATTTATAAAAATAAAGGAGATGTAAAAACTGTTGACATTATAGAGGAATTAAATTAATTATTATTTTTTCTTTTGGAAGGTAAAGCAAATATGTATATAATAAGGGAAAAGAATGTACAATGAAATGGGTCTCTAGAGAACAAGGCCCTAAAACAAAACAACCCAAAACCCAATACGGGTCAAAACCAACAAGAGCCCCAAAGAAACCCAAACAAGAAGTCCAATTAAATAATTGATTCACACAATGAAACTTTGGGAGAGGATAATTGGTCTAAGATTAATGAAAGAAATCTTAATATATGATAATCAATTCGGATTTATGTCTGATAGATCCATTATGGAAGCCATATATTTAATAAGACAAGTAATAGGAGATTGTAGGAGTAAACAAAAAGACTTGCGCATTGTTTTTATAGACTTAAAAAGGGCATATGAAAGAGCACCTAGGGACACAATTTGGCCTTGCTAAGAAAAGAAGTCTTATGCATTCAGGATATGTATATTGAAACTTTGACTAGAGTTCATGCTACATGTGGAGAACCTAGTGAATTCTTTGCTACGGTAGGATTACACCAAGGATCAGTGCTAAGTCCATACCTCTTAATGATAGTCTTGGATGAAATTCGAAAGTATATCCAAGAAGACATTCCTTGGTGTATGTTATTTGCCGATGACAAAGTCCTACTAGATACTTCTAAGGAAACATTAGCAACAAAATTAGAAACATGGAGAAAGACTTTGGAAGCAAAAGGCCTAAAATTAGTAAAACTAAAACAGAATATATAGAATGTAAAAAAAAAACACATTACATTTCAATGCCAGAGAGATACTCAAAGTAACGATTTTCTTTCCTTGGGCTCAATTTTACAACAATATGGGGAGATAAAGGCTGACTTTTTAAGTAGAATTGGAGCAGGGTAGACTAAATTGAGACAAGCTAGTTGCATCTTGTGTGGCAAACTATAACGACCCACTCCACCATATGGTATAATATTGTCCGCTTTGGGTCCGAGCTCGCACACAAGGTCGCCACAATCACCCCTCAGGGCCAACGTCCTCGTTGTCCACACTTCCAATTTCGGCTGGGTTAGACTCTGATGCCATTTGTAACGACCCACTCCACCATATTGGGTTGCAAATGAACCGAGCCGAGCCGAGCCGAGCCGAACTTTGACTTGTTCGAGCTTGGCTCGTCAACTTCAGAGAGGTGCTCGGGCGAGCTTTGCCTAGCCAAGCTCGGGCTTGGGCTCGGGCTCGGCAGAAATTTGACAAGCTCGGGCTTGATTACATACACAACAATTACTGATTCAAGAAATCACCATGATTTCTTCCATGAAATCCGATGATCTCCGACAAGAAAGAAGTTCAGCCGATCTCCATCTCCAACTAGAAAGAAAAAGAAAAAATTCAGAACATGTATTCAAGATGAAATCAAAGCTTACAATGTTTTATCAATTCTCTAGCATAATCAACTCGATCTACACATGTATTGCACTATTGAACCTCAAGATCTATTTGGGAGAGAGAGTCTTGTCGCATGAGGATGGCTGCCGACGAGATCATGTGACGCAGTTGAAGTCTGAAAAGAAGTCTTGCGGCTGCAGACATATATGTCTAGGTTTATTCTTATCTTTTAAGAGAACCAACAGTTGAGATGAATTGAAGTTTCGTGGCTGAGATTAAATCTGATTTGGATGATGGACTAATGAATTATATAATTATTAGGCCTTATTAATGAATTGATGGGTGTTGGGCCAAAATGGTATTTATATGTGGGCTAAACCTTTTTAATGTGGAATGATAAATAAAAATGGACCTTTAAAAGTTAATGAGCTTGTTCACGAGCCTAATGAGCTGAGCTTGGTGTTGCCCAAGCTCGGCTCGTTTACTAAACGAGCCTCTCGAGTTCGGTTCATTTACTAAATGAACGAGTCCGAACCGAGCTTTTAACGAGCCGAGTCCGAGCTGTTTATGAGCAGCTCGGTTTATTTGCAGCCCTACCACCATATGGTATGATATTGTCCATTTTGGGCTCGAGTCTGCACGATTTTGTTCTTGGGTTTTATCTAAAAGGCCTCAAACCATTTGAAGATAGCACCAACTACATGTATAACACTTCGCCTTTCTACACCTAGGTGATGTGGGATTGTGCACCTGTAACCTGCTAGTGCCTCGCACACGCCCACAAGGTCGCCACACAAATGAATGTCCAATTAATTAAAAGAAAATTTCTATTGGATGGTAATTAGGCGAGCTATAATGTGTAGAGTGTTGGGCATTGAAAAAGAAACAAGAACAATGCATTCATGTAACATAAATGAGGAAGCTACATTGGATGATGGGAGTGACTAGAAGAGATAAGATTAATAATGATTGTGTGGGGAAAATTAGGTATAATACCTTTTAATGATAAAATCTGAAATCTTAGGTGGTATGGCCGTGTACAATATTCACCCGAAGATGCTCTAGTTAGAAGAGGTAGAGTTGTTTGTGTAGAAGGAGAACGACAAAGAGGCTGACCAAAACTTACATTGGAAGAAGTAATTAAAAATAATTTTAAGAACTTAAATCTTAGAGGAAAATAGTGTATACTAGGAAAGAATGAAAAAAGAGAATTTATGTGCCTGACCCCATTCATATGAATAAAGGCAAGGATGATGATGATGATGAACTACCAATTTGTTGGCAATTTTATAATATATTATGGTATTAACTTGCAGAAGAAGATGGAGATGCATCCTTCCACATACGAGGGCAATGATGTTCTCAATCACCAATCTGTAGAGGGATTAAGATGCAGCAAAAGGCTTCCTTCTATGGCAAAAGCTCACTTTTGTCCTTGTTGCAACTCATCAATCTCAGCCACTCAAAGTAAACCTGTAAGTCCTCTCAAGTCAAAAGTGGCGAGTCGGCCAAAGGGGCAAGCTGTTGCGGTTGCTGAGATATTGACTGAAAATAGAATAGATGGTATGTCCGTGGATGAGCCCCCAGAGAAGCATGTTTCTGTAGGCTCTCTCTTTCAAGCTGAAGTCCCTAAGTGGACAGGTGTGGTTTCAGAGAGTCATTCTAAGTGGCTAGGCACAACGATTTGGCCCCTGGAAGATGTAAAACACAGTTCTTTTAATGAAATGGATCCCATTGGGAAGGGAAGACAAGATTCCTGTGGCTGTCGTCTTCCAGGTTCTGTTGACTGTGTTAGATTTCACATTGCTGAGAAGAGGATGAAATTGAAGCTTGAATTGGGTTTGGCGTTCTATCATTGGAGGTTTAATCATATGGGTGAGGAAGTTTCACTTTCATGGACAATTGAAGAAGAAGAGAGATTCAAGAGAGTGGTAAGATCAAACAGTCAATTCCTGAACAAATGTTTGTGGGACAACGCATCCAAGTTCTTTCCTACCAAAACAAGGGAAAAGTTGGTGAGCTACTATTTCAATATATTTCTTGTACAACGCCGAAGCTATCAGAACAGAGTGACTCCAAAAGACATTGACAGCGATGATGATGAATCGGAGTTTGGATGTATAGGTGGCAGTTTTGGTTATGATGCAGTGAGAATTCCAGGCTCCAAATTAGTAATATGCACCCTGAATAAGCAGTGCACTGATTTGGAGTAATGCATTAAAAGTTGGTGGCTCAATCCGGGGGCATTCAAATGATAGCGGCTTTTACCCAACTTTGCTTGTACTCTTTACTTGAGAATGATTCTGCTTCTTTGCCTTCACAGACAATCACCGCACTTCAACAATTTTGATGGACTGAGAATAGAAGTTTAGACTTGAGAGAGAACTATAGAGAGAAGTTGCACCAATCTGGTGGTGGAAGAGGTTGACCTGGTTGGGTTCTTGATGCTCCTGGATGGTCGAAGCAGAAAGGGCTTAAATTTTGAGGTGGCACTGGTAAAGTGCCTTTAGTTTTTGTGATATAGATCAGAAAATTGTAGCGCTGATCTTGTTGTATTGTGAATATTGTTGTGTGATGCATACAACATTGTCCAATATGTTTTTGAGTATCAGATACATGTACTTGATAGACAAAAATAGATACAAATTTTCTTTTTGCCATCTAAATGAGGCACTTGTGCATTTAGTTTGTCAATGTCCAAGGATGTTGCTTTTGTATCAGGAATTACAGTTTATGGGACTCCATTTTTTACCCTCTTTTTTCAAATTTGGAACTAGTGCACTATCGTGTAGTTTCTCTTATGCATCTATTTTTATTTTTATTTTTTTTCTACCAGTCTTGAAACCTTAACCTAGGATAAACGTTGACCAGTATATATATATATTTAATTTTACAAAGGTGGCAAACCTAATATATGACTACATAAAGGCACAACTATTGGAAATGTTTTTAGGTATTGATTTGTCAAAAATACTTAGTTATATGGCTATTTAAACAGTCCAAAAATTTGAAGTAATTGGTTGGTAACATGATATAACTCCATTAGTTATAACTTAGTATAGCAATTTTGAAGTGTGGATCCTCTAACAGAAATAACTCATGAGAAGAAGGAGAAGAGAACTACATAAGAGATCAAACATACATGGTTACTACAATCTGCAGGAGCTACTAGGGCTATAGAAGAAGGAATGGACTCTAAAACTAGGAGTCCTGGAGTTGCCTTAGAACCAAATGCTTCGCCAAGTGAGATAGCAAGCCTCGAACACTGTTCAAATGGTCGAAATACAAATAGAACCTAATGCTTCGCCAAGTGAGATAGCAAGGCTCGAACACTGTTCAAATGGTTGAAATACAAATAGACTCCAATCTCAAACGGGCTTGTAAGGCTGATAAAGAATTGAATATGTGTGTAGTCTTTGAAGTACATCAAATCCTCACCAGGCCCTTTTGTGACAAAAGCCTCCCACACTTTTTTTTCTTTTTCTTTTTTCCTTTGAACATGTTATTAATGGGCTAAAAGACCAGTTTAAGGATGTTACTTCTTTAGACAGTATTTAATTAAACAAACCAATAAATGACAATTTATCATGGTAGAATCTAGGGTAAATAAAGGCCTTGTGTAGACTCTAGAAGCAAGCAAATTCCTAAAAATTAAAAATAAAAAGTTTACAATTTAGGTTAGAAAATTTGGTTTTATTTCATAGACAGACGAAATCTTTCTCTTTTTTAGGTAAGTACTGACACACATTTCACAAATTGTCCATTACGAGTTCAAACTCCTCACCTCCCCCTTGACTCTCGAGGGAGAAAATGTTATATCATTAAATTAGTGGTCCATTCGTAGATAGACGTAGATGCTGTTCGATAAAATTAAAATTTTTAAGAACGGTAGTTTTTAATTTGTAATTATAAAATTATTATTTTTTAATATCTTTTTGAATTTCAGTGTAAGTGATGTTTCTGTACGAAATAACATATAAAAAAAAAAAAAAAAGATTCATTGCAAAAAATGTCACTTAAAATTTTACTCCAAAATTTTTTTTTATAGTAATATTTAAATTACATTATTAAATACACTTAATTAAATAAACACTTGATATTTCAATATTATTTGTTAGGTGAGATGGCTGTTAGGGTTGCCCACTGCAGTGTCCATATATGGTCCATACACGGACTCTATAAACTGAGAAGAAACTGCCTCAAAATTTTGGGCTGAAATTCAATAAACAAATCCAAACTCAATCTAAATCCACCACAAGGGTCCAGGAGAAACCAGGCCGAAAGACATCTTGGCCCAAGTTATTTGGATATGGGCCGCTTCACTTATCTTGCCACATTTGCATGATACGGTTCGCCAGATCGGTCGATGCGACCCTTTTTTAAGTGTCTCATATCGGCCGGTTTGGTCAATTTATATTGATTTTGTCTAAATCTGTTATACCACGATTGCGAACCATGAGACAAACGACAACTTTTTTTAAAATTGAGGGAGCAAGTTGCAAGAAGTTGTACTCGTATAATACAAGGGTTATTTATTTATTTATTTATTTCAATTAACCCCTAAAACAACACAAGAAGTATGATGCATGTGGAACTTTTAATTGATTGGAACACAAAACATATTTGAGTGTAAGATGAATTTATGGCCTGTGTTGTCTTGAATTTGTGAAGGGATTTAGTCATAGAGATTAGAATTACTGTTTGATAAATGGAGGTTAAAGTATAGTAGCTTCTTCTACTTTAGTATTCTCCTTGAATTAAATTAGAAAAAAATAATAATGAATTTATTTAAAACTTGTGCATCAATACAATAAGGTAGTAGTTTAAGTTAAAATAATCAATGAGAAACAATTAAGCAATCAAATTAAAAAGGTCCTAATTGGTCTCTTAGCCTTAATAGTAAGTTGCTACTATAAAATAATAGCCACGATTCAAATCCTATGCCTTTAAATTATGACAAACAATATACTTATTTAGTAAAATATGTGTATGGTATAATTAGTTCCAAGGGTATTAGGAGTAAGAGTTTTGATTGAGGCAATGCATTCTTGTAGTTCTTTGATAAATGCAATAGTAAGTGCTTTGCTGTCCGAGTGGTTCAGTTGCTCTCCGTATTCGAAAGCTTGTATTCAAGCCTTGCAACCTCCCATCCTCTTTCCAAAGGTTTTCGATGTACCCTATACAAGGATTGGTAGTAGATTGAATGCTGGTTTAATGGAGGAGCAATGGGGAGATAATTAGCCTTTAATGCCATAGAATTTTGCTGTTTAAGTGGTTCAGTTGCTCTCCGTATTCGAAAGCTCGTATTCAAGCCTTGCAATCTCCCATCTTCTTTCCAAAGGTTTTCGATGTACCCTATACAAGGATTGTTAGTAGATTGAATGCTGGTTTAATGGAGGAGCAATGGGGAGGAGATAATTAGCCTTTAATGCCATTGAATTGACATTATTTATAATGTTTTGAGAATTAATTCAATGATACTTGAGTAATGTCCCTCAGACATTGTTTATTGGTTCTTCCTCTTAGTTGAGTTTGACATTCCTATTCACTGTTGTAAAGAAATAAATTATTATATGATTTCGGACCTCCGACCACTATTGGAGGTCAAGTCTTTAAGAGCAACCCCTGCGCGTCAACAAAGTGTACAATATTTGTGTTTGTGTAATGAATGGCTTTCCTGTGCAGCTTACACACTAGTGGGCCCAAACTTATATTACACACTTGACTCTTCACATGTAAGTAATGAAATAGCGACTGACTTGAGCAAAAAGGGCAAGACAGTGGTGGGCCATTGCGTGGGAATGAGTGTGAAATAATGATATAAAAAAAAAAAAAAATGATATTGTGTGATGGTTTATAATATAATAAAGTGTACAATGAAAAAATGAGTGCACAACAAGAACTTAGAGTTTTTAAAATAAGTGTATAATCAAATGCTGATATGACTGTACACTTTATATAAAGTTGATGACGTGGCTACACACTTTATATAAAGTGTGGAATGGGAAAAAATGTGTGCATTGGAGTTGCTCTTATGCTACGCTATTAAAGAGAGAGGTCCTTTCAAATTTCATACAGTATTTATTATATTGTACTCCAATTTGTGATTAAATCTATCACTGCAAGAATTATAAAAGCAGTGGAAGTAGTTTTGTGACTTCAATTAATTATTTTGATTACCCAAACTGTGTGTGGAAAGGGGATCAGAAG
>JAOTQH010000057.1:5042956-5063237 GCA_025631255.1 Cornus kousa | reverse complement strand
GAAGGGAAAGAGAGTTCTTATATTATTTTTACCAATACACCTTTTTATATAAAATTATAAAAGGTAGATATTTATTTAAAATTTTTAAAAAGGTTAAAATTATAAATTACGAATTTATAGGTAATTATGATTTCTTTCTCTCCTTTCCTTCCCCCAAAAGTGCGTGGATAGCAAAACATGAACGAAGGAGGAATGTTTCATCACTCCTTGTTTCCTTCCTCTCTTCCCTTCCTTCCAACCAAACACAAATTATTTATCCATCCCTCTTCTCATTCATCCCTCCAACCAAACATAGTATTAAGAATTCAAAAATAAAAAAATTATTTTTAAAAGCCTATAAAAGATGATGATTCTTTAAAAATAGACATTTATTTATTTTTAAACTGAGATTTTTTCAGAAAAAGTAGTGCTTCAAACTAGGCCGGCCAAGTCATAGGATGAGATTGGTTCAACAAGATCTTCACTCAGATGCGGCCCAATACTAAACCGGTAAATCAGCTGAGATAAATAATTATATTAGATAACTTCAAATTATATATATCCATGACTCTCTATTAAATTATCTTCTCTTTCGAATACCTTTCCTTCGTTCCATCCTAGGTCTTCCAGAGGAGCTTCTGTGTCGTCTGTGTCACTCTTCATCTTATCATCAAACACAAGGTAATTATTTTCCTCTTCTCTCTCTCTCTCACACACACACGTGCGTATGTATTTAATTTTTGTTTTTGTTTTTGTTTTTTGTTTTTTGTTTTTTGTTTTTGTTTTTGTTTTTGTTTTTGTGAATCTTCTTGTCCATAATTTAAATTATCCCTATATTATATAAACCTTATGAAAACGCGTCACTGACTTCGATGGGTCCTGAAAATGAAACAAAAGTAGCGGAAATGAGAATGCTAAGGTGGGTGATTGGAGTGACCAGAAGAAATAGGGTCATTAGTGACACCCATTATCCAGAAAATTAGATAGAGTATACTTAGATGGTTTGACCATATACATTGGAGGCCTGTATAAAGTAAGAGACTGAGAGGATGACCAAAAATAATATGGATGAGATCATTAAAAATGACTTAAAAAATTTAAATATAGTAAGTGAAATGGCATGTAATTAGGGGTGGCAATTTGTTCCCTAAGGGTATTCTACAATGTCAATCCGACCAAACTTGTTTATTAAACAGGTTAGGGGTGTTACCCTGGTTGATGACCTATTGACCAAATTAGACATTCTATTATTTAGATTTTTTATAATACTCAATCAAAAAAAAAAAAGCTAAAGACCTAATGCATATTTTTGTTAGGATTTATGTTGAAGTGACCTAATTGTCCATAGCAATTGGGTCTAAACAGGTAATGAGATACACGAGTGATATTAATACAATTATGAAACTTTTAGTTAAACGGGTTACACGTGTTGAACTCCTCAATCCTAACACAACATGATTAATTAAACGGGTTAATCATGTCGACTCGTTTATGACCCAAACCCGTTTATCTGGTGTCGCATTTTAGTCGTTTTGGTAGGTCGTGTCGAATTTTGCCACCCCTACATGTAATAGAAGTGATGGGAGAAAGAGAATTCATGTGACAGACCCATTCATATGGTATTAAAACAAGGATGATGACAACGATGAGTCCTTTACTTTGGAAGTAGTCATAGATGGTCTCGACTCATATTACTTATTAGACTTTTTAATTTTAGAAATCAGAAGCCTTTTGAACTAGTAATAATCACTAGTAGCCTATTTAGGATTTGTGTAATGTTGGCTTGGTTGATTCTGCCATGCAAAGGTTCAGGTTTACCCAAGACGTCTTCTATTGTGATTATCCAATCCCATTTATGTGATTTTTTAATTATTTGGTTGATTCCTGAAGTATATGAATAGATGTAAATATTTGAAAGCGCTAACTGGTTGGGTTTGAAGTAACTGTTTTGATCTAAGAAGTATGGACACGGATACGGGACACGGACACGGACACTATACGATACGGATACACAGACACGCCAAATTCTACAAAAAAGTAGGTTACAAACATGACATGGACACAACTAATATAAATATAAATTTTCATTTAATATATCTATTGATTAATACAATTATAGAACTTTAACTTATAATTTTTATACTAAAGTTACATAAATTAGAAGGCGAAGCTATTCAAATATCAAAAAATAAAATATTATATTATATACGATATTACTATCCTATATTGTCATCGTAGTTATTTTTTGTTCATATTACCTAATGTGAGATGTGTTTAACGTCAATTATTTATGTATTTAGTTTTAAAAACGAGGTTGGACACTCTGATGTACGTTCATAATGTTGTTTCCAGGACTGTCATATCTTTGTTTTATATAAGAGGAAAAGTGCGGGATATGTTGTCGAGTGACCAAGTTTTCGAGATGTGTCGACCAAATGTCCAAAATGAAAATAAAAAATATTTTTCTTATGTGCAAAAGACCTCTGGAAAGCTTAGTAAATTATGGGCAAGGCCATGAAGTGTCAGAGACGTGTCCAGGTTAAATTATGGATATGGCCACAAAGTGTCCATGGAGTGTGGGTGTCCAAGTTGTATTTAACGGTCAATGAAGCATAAGGGTTCAATATTTGATGCTAATATAAATACATTGTTGTCACTATATCTGTTGTATGTTGTTTTGGACTGTACAAGTGTTTTTCATGTTTGTTTTTCCTTCATAAGATTGGTTTTATCTCTTTCTGGGATTGTTTAGTGTTTCTTAGGATTTTAGATGCTGTTGGATTAAGATTATTTTGAGTTCACAGTACTTTCTAGCATTTCAATGCAAATTTGATTTCAAAAGCTATAGAAATACTTACAATATGATAAACAAATGATGCTTTAAATTATCGCATGGCAGCTTTAGGCACTGATTCTTTTTTCTTTTTTTCATTAGACAGATTTTCTCACTGCAGATTACTATTGTCTAGTTTTTTACACATGCACACCTTCTTTTCTCACTCTGCTGTTTTACGGTCTTGGACTGTTTTCAATTGGTAATGTGGCTGTTTGATCAATTTGAGGTACAAAATTTGACAGGCAACTCTCATAGTGGGTTCTTTTTGTCCTGTTGCAGCTTCTGGCCACTTATTGCATTAGTTCCATCAGGAATTCAGTAAAGAATCTCTCTAGATATAGGCAATACTTTGATTTAGAGGTTTGTACTTTTCATGAAGCTTTTACTAGCAAGGCTTTTGATGTGTTATTGTGTTTTTACATTTGTTTTAGTCATTTACAAGCTTTGGAATTTGAATGAGTTTTGCTAAAATCTCATGATCTATTCCTATTACCAGGTTACCCGCTGGAGCACTTATCGGTTTCCATATTTTTCATTGCCTGTAAGATGTTATAGTTAATTCTTCATTACCCTCAGAAGTTCACATTATGCTACTTCTGTTGATAATTTTTTATTGATTATGTGGACTCTTCATCCTATTTCAGAGGGCCAAGCAATCCAGTGGGAATATACATTACCAAATCAAGTTGAAGAATCCAAAATGGACACTCCAAAAGAAATCTTCCTAAAAGATTACAGGATGCCCGATTATTACTTTGATGCGGTATATAAGCACTTATTTGAATTAGAATATACATTGTTTATAAGTTTGGAATAGTGACATTGGCTTGTATTCTAATGTACATATGGAATTATTACTCAGGTGGACTTGAAAATTTCACTTGGAGAAGAGAGAACAATTGTCTCTTCCAAAATAACTGTCTTCCCTAGGGTTGAAGGTGAGATATTGCTTCCTTTTTTGGCCTTTTGTGCTCTATAAAATATATTATATTATTTGGTGTGTTGTGTGTTTTTTTTTCCATATTCTGGGGTAATTTCCATTTCACTGCACAAATTTATTAGGCACACTCCAAAAATTTCACTTATTTTATTCTACAAAAATATCAAGTCACTGTTGATATACTGCTTTTCTGTCCAGGTGTCATTCCTGAGTTTGAATTCTAAGTAATCCGTTGGAAGGTTCTTTCCGTAACTAACTTATATTATGGAATAGGTTCTTCTTCTCCACTAGTACTGGATGGGAAAGATCTGAAGCTGGTTTCAATCAAGGTCAACAGCAAGGAACTAAAGGTATGTTCTCTGTACAGTACCTTATCCAAAGTTTCTGTTTGAATGTTTCAACTGATACCCGTATACATCATTCACCAAAATGGTTGCCAGTGCTTATTTCCAACTTTCTAGTAGAGATGCATTTATTGGTTATGCTTCTCCCTATTTTCATTGCCATACCAACTTATATATGCTAATATGCAACTTAAATCAATTACCATGTATATACCTTGTCAAAATATATGGAACTTTTTTGAGTTCAAATTTTACAAGGTCAACTCTGCGTTTCCTAACTGCACTATATTTTATATGCTTCAGGAGGAAGATTTCAACTTGGACTCACGCCATCTGACTCTCCAATCACCACCAAGTGGTAGATTTACATTGGAAATTGTGACTGAGATATACCCACATAAGAACACATCATTGGAGGTGGAAACATCATTTTGTTATTCATATTATCTTATTGTGCTGTATGACTCTTTTCTTTCCTTACAAACAACAAGAAATTCCTACTGCAGGGGCTTTACAAGTCGTCGGGGAATTTCTCTACACAATGTGAAGCAGAGGGTTTCAGGAAAATTTCATTCTATCAGGTTATTCGTTGGAGCAGTGATTAATTGTGGATCTTCATTTTGGGAGATGTTAATCTGCTATGAACTTAGTTTTGATGATTTCAATTTAAATTATCAGGATCGTCCAGATATTATGGCAACATATACTTGTCGAATTGAAGCTGATAAGTTGTTGTACCCAGTGTTGTTGTCTAATGGAAATCTAATAGAGAAAGGAGACCTTGAGGTGAATTTCACTTAATTGTTCATCAAATAGATGTTTGTCGTGCTATATTACTACTACTGTTTATAATTTCGTTCCACTTCAGGATGGCAGACATTATGTTCTTTGGGAGGATCCCTTCAAGAAACCTTGTTATCTGTTTGCTTTAGTTGCTGGACAGTTGGAGAGCAGAGATGACACTTTTACCACTCATTCAGGCCGTAAGGTGTCCCTGAGAATCTGGACCTCTGCACAGGACCTACCTAAGACTGCTCATGCCATGTATTCTCTTAAGGCTGCAATGAAATGGGATGAAGATGTCAGTATCACTTTTCAGCTGTCCTTTGGATGTGGAATTTAGTTTTCCTCATTAGCTTTACTAATAATTAATTCTCTCTCTCTCTCTCTCTCTCTCTCTCTCTCGTTGCCTTTTCAATCAGGTTTTTGGTCTTGAGTATGACCTGGATCTCTTCAATATTGTGGCTGTTCCGGATTTTAACATGCAAGTTGCAAAATACATTACACTTCTCACACATTACCTTCTTAGGGTGACCAGAATTTTGATGTTTTGTGGTTTCTTCTTTTAAGCTGCTGAAGCCCCTTTTCCCCTTCTATTTGCCAGGGGAGCCATGGAAAACAAAAGCTTGAATGTATGCTTCCCCAGATATATTAACTCATTACTTGAAAACTTCTGTTTCATCTTTCTAAGAATTTGCTTAATTGACATTTGACAGATTTTCAATTCTTCACTCGTCTTGGCATCTCCAGAAACTGCTAGTGATGCAGATTATGCTGCAATTTTGGATGTTGTTGGTCATGAGGTAGGTCATTTATTTCGTAAAGGGTGTGAAATTTGGACATTCCTTTTTATTAGTGTTGATGAATTCAATTTATAATGATTTGGCTTCATTTTTTGTTATATTGCAGTATTTTCACAATTGGACAGGCAACAGGTGTGCTTATATCCTTAAGTACTTGCTTCAAGTACTAAAACATGTTCTTTGGATTAACTTTTTATCTTGATGTTCCCCAGTTCTCCGATTGTGTGCCTGCACTTCTCTGATTCTTGATAAATTGTCATTATATCATTTTGTGTGTGTGTGTGTGTGTCTTGTAACTCTCACGAGCTGTTTATGGGGATTGAAATATGTATCTTTCTTGAGGTGTTCTTTGATTTGTTTTACTGGACTTGACAAAGCTCCTGTTAGGATTAACAGCTACTAATAAGTGCAGAGTTACATGTCGTGACTGGTTCCAGCTTAGTCTAAAAGAAGGTCTTACTGTTTTCCGTGATCAGGTGCAAGCACATTTTTAGTTTCCAAGTGACAAATTGCAAACCACCAGAAGTTCTAGTCTCACTTGGCTTTCTCGTTTCTAATGCTTTGGCAGGAATTTTCATCTGACATGGGGAGCCGCACTGTAATACGGATCGCTGATGTTAAGAGTCTTCGAAATTATCAGTTTCCAGAGGTTTCTTCTCTCTCTCTCTCTTTCTCGTGTGTGTGTTGCGGGGGAGGGGAGGAGTACGGGGCGAGTGGGTTGGTTAGAAAATCACATTTCTAGTACTGTAGAAGGACTACTTTAAGTGTCCATGAGTGTGCAATTAATGTTTTGGTTTATGGAATGGGTTTAACATGCTGCATTGAAGTGTTGATGTACTCCTGATTTTCTAGGATTCTGGTCCCATGGCTCATCCGGTACGCCCGCATTCTTACATCAAGGTCTGATGTCTTTTCCTTTGTTTAAGGATTCCTTTAGCAAATTATTAGTGTGCTCATTACTCATTGCCTACCCTGACATTGTTGGTAATTGTTTACAGATGGACAACTTCTATACAGGCAAAATTTATGTTCTTTGACTTGTAAAGATTGGCTTTCTGTTATCTGATATCACTCAAATTTACATGTCTTATTTTGGTGACTTGGGGATGCTTTTGCTTTTAACTGGGCATCTACAAATGATTGGATATTATGGCTAATTTGAGACTTCTTCTACCTCATCTTGCAGCGACGGTATGTTCTGACTGTTGCTCTTTGCATATTTGTATCTCTGTTTCTTTTGAAAAAGATATCTAACTGTTGTTTCTTTGATTTCTCTTGTATCATCCTCTTGTTTATAGATTTATAATAAGGTATGAGACTCTGATATCTTTGTTCTATTCTCTCTCTCTCTCTCTCTCTCTCTATATATATATATATATATATTGTGTATATGTGAGTAAACAAGGACCATTGTTAACCCCTTATCCTTCTTATCAGGGACCTGAAGTTGTTAGGATGTACAAAACCTTACTGGGAAGTCAAGGATTCAGAAAAGTATGGATGGGGATGTGTCCTGAGACTGATGATTATTTCTTTCAACGCGAGGCTGCTTCATCTTCATGATTTCAATAAACTTATTGTTCACGTTTCAGGGGATGGATTTATATTTTAAAAGGCATGATGGGCAAGCTGTCACATGTGAAGATTTCTTTGCTGCCATGCGAGATGCAAATCATGCAGATCTTTCTAATTTCTTGTTGTGGTATGTCACTGGCTTTTACTACTTTTGTAGTGAGTTCTAACTTTTTATGTTGCTATACTTTTTTCTGAAAAATAATAATATATAGGTATTCCCAAGCTGGGACTCCTTTGGTGAAAGTTACTTCATCCTACAATGCTGAAGCTCGTACTTATTCTTTAGCGTTTAGGTACAAGCTCTCAAGATTTGTTGCAATGTTTTCTGCTTTTTTGGCTAATGCCTTTTTGATAACTCTTGTGTTTAATTGGGGATTTTCTCAGTCAAGAGGTGCCACCAACCCCAGGGCAGCCCGTGAAAGAACCCATGTTCATTCCTGTGGCTGTAGGTCTGCTGGACTCAAGTGGTAGCGACATTCCTCTCACCTCTGTGCATCATGATGGGAAGTTGGAGTCTGTTGCTAGCAATAATCAACCTGTCTACACTACAGTTCTTAGAGTAACAAAGGTTAGTTCAGAATCCCCAAGAATTCATGCTTGCTCCTACTGCACCTCTTTATGCTGTCTGTCCATGATCTAGGACTTGGTAATGGTACCTGTTTCAGGCATGGGCTTTACTTTCTTTTCCAGCATTGGAATTCCTTTAATCTTGGGGCCAAATGTCTAATGGGTAGTTATATCGTATACTGTTTAATATATTTTAATCAGGCACATGAATCTTGAGCTACAGCTTGGTTGGCTCCAACTTGAGGTTTGGTTGGGCTCAACATGAGCAGCTGCTTAAACCTATAAGGTTGATCATGGGTTGAAATCAACCTGACCAATTCTGCCCTAGCTCTGGCCACTCCTAGACATGGCTGAGATTCATGTAGCTTTATGACCAATTTTCCTTAAATCATGAGATGATCCATTGTAACAAGTGTGACCCAAGTCTTCTGGGATATTCATCACCTTGTAGACCTTTTTCTCTGTACTATTGTATAAGCAAGTGCTATATATATTGGCTTGGTCACTAGGAAGCATGAGCAATGGTTGTTAATCAAGTAATGGACTCTCTAGAGATGGTATTCGGGCTTTTGCAAGAGAACACCAAGAATGATTGACTTCTCTGGCACGAAAGTCGACGGCAGAATCGGTTTAGGATTGATTCCCATAAGTCGGTGTGAAGTCCAGACCAATCTGATGATGATGTTTTCTTCTTTTTGTGGGATGACCCAAATGGGTTTTGTTGGCAATCGTTGTCGTGTGTCTAGGCTTCAATTGATGTGCAAAAGAAGAGACGAAAAATAATAGTTTCTAAGGTTTTGAGTATGTTTTTTTTTCTTTTTATAGGTAAGGTTTGAGTATGTTGAATGTTATGATTCTTAGAAATAAGTTGGTGTATTGAACAAGGACATGCAGTGGCAGAAAATAAAAAGGTTACGCCTGAAATAGTGGAGAAAGATGAGCAAAGAAGAGACCTTATTGAATCCCAGAAGACTTGGCATAATCTGAACACAGAAACATTAAGGTCCTTCTCTACCCGATTCTAGTTTGCTGACCCCAATACTGAAATCAAATAAATTCAGTCATTTCTGTAGTTGAGCAATGGACAAATTCTTTGCTTCCTAACCAAATTTTTCATGAATGATGAGAAAATATAATTAAAATATTGCTATCAAAATCTTTAATGGCCGTGTTTGTTAAATATCAAGCACCAAAAGAAGATTAAAACATTCTTTCAATGAAATATATAGAGAATCTCTTCTACCTTATGATATTAGTTTCAGTAAACAAGATGCAGATTGCTATTAATGGCCTAGGTTCCTAGGTTCCACTCTAATCATTGACGAATAGGTTAATTGTTTTCCCACTCGTATCTTCAATACCAACTGAATTTTTGTTGGTATTAAGCAGAAAGAAGAAGAATTTGTATTCTCTGATATATCTGAGCGGCCGATTCCATCTCTATTACGGGGATATAGCGCTCCTGTCCGTCTCAACTCTGATCTCACTGAGAGCGATCTATATTTCCTCCTTGCTCATGATTCAGATGAGTTTAACCGGTATGCATTTACCATAACAATCATTTCTTTTATGTTCTGCAATTAATTAATGGACTGATATTTAACAGATATACCCTTTTTTCCTGTATGTCTTTTTCTTTTTTGTGGCTTTTAGCTGGGAGGCAGGGCAGGTGCTGGCAAGGAAGCTGATGCTGAGCCTAGTGGCTGATTTCCAACAAAACAAGCCATTGGTTCTAAATCCACAGTTCTTGCATGGGGTCAAAAGCATGCTCTGTGACTCAAGCTTGGATAAAGTAATAGTGACAAGTGTTTTTACTTTTATATTTTTCTTGCAAAGAGAAGTGATTGTGCTAATCAACTTAATATGCTAATTATTATATAGGAATTCCTTGCAAAGGCAATAACTCTGCCTGGTGAAGGGGAGATCATGGACATGATGGAAGTTGCAGATCCTGATGCTGTTCATGCTGTCCGGTCTTTCATCAGAAAGCAGCTTGCTTCTGAGCTGAAAGAAGAATTTCTCAGCACGGTATGCATATTTCAAGAAGACGAGAACTTGTATAAATATTAGATTCTCACTTTTCTATTTATTTATTTATTTTTAATATTTTACTTAAGTTATCCCTGGAGATTTAACTTGGGTTCCAAACGTCACAGGTCAAACACAACAGAAGCTCAGAGCAGTATGTATTTAACCATACCAATATGGCAAGGCGTGCTTTAAAGAATATCGCCCTTGGTCTGTGTTGTTAGAACTCTACATTGTAAGATTGGTGTAGTAAAGCTTAATTAACTAATTGTATCTTTGTTTTTTGTATAGGATATCTTGCGTCACTTGAAGATCCAGAACTTACCGAGTTGGCATTGCATGAATATAAAACTGCCACTAATATGACTGACCAATTTTCAGCTCTAGCAACCATAGCCCAGAACCCTGGTAAAACCCGTGATGAGGTTCTGGTTGACTTCTATAGCAAGTGGCAAAATGACTTCCTGGTAAACCTCTGCTATAACAGTTCTTACATCACCTGAATGAAAATTTGAATGTGCTATGAAAGTGCCTTACAGAGCTGAGCTCTTGGTAAACCTCGGCTTTAATAGTTCTTACATCACTTGGGGAAGAGATTTTCCCTTTATTGTTTAATTTTTTTCGTACATATTAAAGTGCTTGTAAAGCATAGCTGAGCTCTTGGGCTTGCTTTTGCTTTTCCTGTTTGTCTGAAAAATGTGACTTTTAATGTGAGATCTTTAAGTACATTGACCTTATTTAGTTGTCAGCATATGCTGTATCATCAAATTTGCTTGTGTTTTTCTAAACTGACGATTAGCATCAAGTTAGCTGGTTACTTAGAAGATGAGTTATGCACTTATTAGCTATCTGTAAGGCATGTTTGGAGGCAACTTTTAAGGAAGAAAGGCTTATTATAACTTTTACGATGAAATTTTTAGTTTTTCTCAAGTTCCGATTGACAATAGGATGATTTGAACCCTTAACCATGCCCCTCCATTTTAACATATCTTAAAGCTTCATCTTGGGGCTTGGGGACCTGGTTTGGGGAGTGGGTGGGTTAAGGTTGTAAGGTTATGTTTTGGTGTTAATTTATCTTGTTGAATTTGAATGACTGCACCCCTTTGCACCCACCAAGACCCCAAACCCAACCCAGTAATCCTTCCCTCCATGCATGAGAAATTCTTTTTAATTTAAGTTGCTACTGGATGATCTGTTTAGAAGTCATTCTTACCGCCAGTTACCAGACTTCTGTTCCATTTATAAAACCCTGATCCTAGTGCAGTGGTCTCTAGTAGCTACCTTGTAAAGGCAGCTTAGCTTATGTGCTGCATAATTATCAATAGGATTCATAACATAAAAAGCTAACAAATCCTCACTTACAAATGAAGTAGCTTTACATTTTCAATTTCTTTTTGGTCCCATCAAACTTATTACATACAAACCCCCAACATACGTACACACACACATACATATTTTTATCAGGCAAACCAAAAAATCTAGTAATGTTAGGGGGAGGGGAAAACTAATGTTAACGTGGGTAGAGTTGGGAAGGAAGGATATGATAACAAGTGGTTTGACTGATGCTATGGCCTTGGATAGAGAGGAATGGAAAATTAGAATTCATGTAGCCCACCCCAAGTAGTTGGGGAAACGGCTTTGTTGAGTTTCAGGCAAACCAATAATCTGCATCATACTAGTATTAAGTTACCATCAGGTATAGCTGTTTGTCATCTATAAACTTTTATTGATTCAAACATGAAGTAGAATTCCTCTTCTTTTATTGTTTCTTGACACTTTTTTGATAGATAACAATGGTGTGAAAAGCATCTCTCTCCTAGTATTAATTTGATTTCAGACGATGTTTATGCCTTTTAATTTTCATGTACTTGGAAACTTTGTGCACATTGTTTCTTAATGGATTTTTATTGCCTGTTGATATTGACATGTTTTGTGGTAAAAAATAAATAAAAAATTTGGAGCCCCCAAACAATAGAAAAAAGAAAAGAAAAGGAAAGAATGTCAGAGCTTATTCTTGAGAAATAATTTTGTTGTCATCCTCTTCAGGTTGTAAATAAATGGTTTGCCCTTCAAGCTGGGTCTGACATTTCTGGTAATCTTGAGAATGTTAAGAACCTCCTAAAGCATCCAGCATTTGACTTGCGTAACCCAAACAAGGTACGCGATCTCTTTCTCTTTCTCTTTCACACACAAATGCAAATGCGAGTGCATGTGCTCGTGCATACACATGGTATGTGTGCTTGCACCCCCGCACACACTCTTATAGTTAAACCACTCCTTTTCCACATGGATGTTACATTTTACTCTATAACTATATTGAACTCTACTCCAAATGTGCGACAGGTAGATTCACTTGTCGGAGCCTTTTGTGGATGTCATGTGAATTTCCATGCAAAAGATGGGTCAGGCTACAGATTCTTGGGAGAAATGGTGGTGCAGCTTGATAAACTGAACCCTCAGGTCTGTTGAGAAGTCTCTTTCATCAATTGATTCTCTCATCTTTCCTTGCATCTCATTCATAATTGAATCTCTCTTCGTGGATTGCAGGTGGCTTCCCGCTTGGTGTCATCCTTCAGTAGATGGAGGCGCTATGATGAAACCCGGCAAAGCCTCGCGAAGGTATTAAGTTGTTGCCACCATTGTTCTATATTTGTGGTGGTTGATTTTTATTTCTTTCATTTCATATTCCAAATTACCCTCAAGAAAAAGAAAAAAAAAATATATATATATATATATATATATATTTTATATTCTAATCTTGTTTCCATATTCTGCACACTCTAAACTAAGACTTCATTGTTTTCTATCAGGCACAGCTGGAGATGATCATGTCAACCAATGGACTTTCAGAAAATGTGTTTGAGATTGCCTCAAAAAGCTTAGCTGCTTAAATATTTTTCCTTCTGCTTGATGCAAGTTGCCATATACGTGTGTGTGTGTGTCGGGGGTGGGGGTGGGGCCATGTGTCATGGGATCGCAATAAATTTTGTGAAGGGTTCATTTAGATAAATAAATGGATTTGAAATCAAGAAATTTGAGTTTAGATAGAAGGTTGGTTGTCGAAGTTGGATTTTAAAATTCAATTTTGCAATATATGTATAGGAGAAATATTTTATTAGAAAAACAACTTGAATTCTTCATGTTAGTTTTTGGATGGAACTTGTATAAAATGTGTGTGTGTGTGTAAGGTTATGTGAACCAATTTGAAATGTTATTACCAATGGAATGATATGATCTCCCATTTTCAAAGTAGGAGAATCTTAAGATATTATGAATGCATTAAATTATGAGTTCCTATAAATACATTAAATTAAAATTAAAGAAGTCTTATTTTTATTTATAGAAAAATATTTGTGTAGGCCAGTATTTCTTTATAAGGGAGAAAGTGGAGAGAGTTGAAGTCTCCATATAGTATCCAATAATTTTTCCTAATAAAATAAAATGTTGATATTTGAGCTCTTTTAATGTGCGATATCATGGTTAGGTGTCATATTTGGACTGCAGCTGAACCTGGAGCGAGTAATATCAGTTTGTCTCATTCGGATCAGTTGAATAATCAGGTTTGCTCATGTGGAGTTTGAGATGGGACTAAACCAAAAATGTTGATCAGGTCAATTGGTCATGTCCACACTTCACACCCATATGCTATGAAAATAACAAGCACTTCTGTCCAAATCATTATCCATGCCCTCACCTGTCAGCACATGTGGTCCTGCGTCGAATGATTATGGAGTAATTTTTTATTTATTTATGGTTGAATTGAATTGTTTCAATCACGTAATTTCTGAATTAAAAAATTATGTTTTCGAAAGTAAATTAACGACATATAAATTAATTTCAAATGAAATCATTGGTCATTATGCAACAATTATAATTGAGTTTTCAGGATCAAACACAGTTTTTGTATAAAAAAAATTATTTTTAAATTATTTTCAAAATTAACCTGAGATGGGATTGGTTCATACTCACTTTTGAACCTCAAACCCAAACACACCACTGTTAGAGTATCTCTAATGGATTTTCAAATTCAAAATATAACAGGTGGATGAAAATAAAGCATTACACCTCTCAAAATGCCTCTCATATTTTGAGATTTTCAAATATATTCTCAAATATAATAACTTTCAAATGGCTTCCCAAACTCAAAATATAGCAAGTGGATAAAAATAAGCACTCCAATGAATTCTTTCAAAAGACCTCTCATATTTTGAGATTGTCAAAGTTGATAAAATGAAAATAAGACACTTCAATGAGCTCTCAAAATATGGAACGATTGTTGAGTCAAAAAAAATAGTATTTTAGATGAAATGTACCAAAAGTGCAAAAATATAGCATTAGTAGTTTCTCTCAAAATATAAATTTGACACATAAATATAATATTTTGCATTAGAGTTGCTTTTCTACCAAACTATGGGAATTTGGGTCCATTCACTCAAATACGGCCCAATCAAAAACCAGCAAATCCGCTCACATACAGTAAGAAATTAGATAATTATTGGCCCAAACTCCAAAGAACTTCAATGATATATTGATATACTATACTTATATATATATATATATATATATATTTCTTTATTCAGTGATGTATAACACATTATCACGGTATTGTATCCTTATATAAATTATCTTCTCTTGGTGGGTATTTCATTTGTTCCATCCTAGGTCTTGGAGAGATCCTCGGTTCCCTCTGGGTCTCCCTTCATCCGATCATCAAACAAAAGGTAAACACACTACAGTCAACTTTTCTTCAACTCTATTTTCATTTTCTCATATATATATATATATATATATATATAGATATTTTTATTTTCATTTTCCTTTTTGTGAATTTTGTTGTCCATAATTTAAATTATCCATATCTTATATAAACATTATGAAAACGCTAACTGACTCCGCAACACTCTTTATGTGTTCCCTGATGAAGGGTTTTTGGTTTCAGTTTGTGAACATCTTTGGGTTTTGACTGACCATCTGGATCATTTTTCTTATTTTTATTTATCAAAATATAAAAACCCTTTTGGGTGTTTCTATTAATTTTGATTTTTGAACTAGTAATAATCACTAGTAGCCTATTTAGGATTTGTGTTTTGATGGCTCGGTTGATTCTGCCGTGCAAAGGTTCGGGTTTATCGAAGACGTGTCTCTTGGGTTTGATCTCCTCTGCTCCTGTGATTACCCAATCTCATTTATTTTAATTTTTTGATTATCTGGTTGATTCATTAATTATCCGAATAAGTGTAAATGTTTGAATTTCGATATTTTGAGTTTTCTTCTGTTCTACGAGTTTTATCTTACAGTCAAATGGAGCGTAAGGGCTCTATTTGTTAATGATTTGACTGTCATTGTGTCTGTTGTATGTTGTTTTGGACTGCACAAGCATTTTTTATGTTTGTTATTTCTTCCTAAGATTGGTTTTATCTCTTTCTGGGATTGTTTAGTCCTTCTTAGGATTTTAGATGTTGTTGGATTAGATTATTTTGAGTTCATAGTAGCATTTCAGTGCATATTTTGCTTTCAAAAGCTATAGAAATACTCACAATATGATAAACAAATGGTGCTTTAAATTACCGCATTAGAGCTGTAAACTCCAATTCTTTTTTTTTTTTTTTTTTTTCACTAGCTAGTGTTTTCTCACTGCAGATTACAATTGTCTAGTTTTTAGCATTTTAAAGAGAACAATGTGCTTTTTCCCCTACCTCGGTCAATGTATTACCTTCTCTCTCTCCCACACACACCATCTTTTCCCACTCTGCTGTTTTACGGCTTCGGACCGTTTTTAATTGGTAATTTGGCTGTTTGATCAATTTGAGGTAAAGAATTTGACTGGCAGCTCTCAGAGTGGTTTCTTTTTGTCCTATTGCAGCTTCAAGCCACTTGTCACATTAGTTCCATCGGGACTTCAGCAAAGAATCTCGCTAGATATAGGCAGTACCTTAATTTAGAGGTTTGTAATTTCCACGAGGAATCTTTTACTAGCAAGGCTATTGATGTGTTGTTGTGCTTTTATTTCTCTTTTAGTCATTTACAAGATTTGGAATTTGATTAAATTTTGCTAAAATCTCATCATCTATTCCTATGACTAGGTTACCCGAGGGAGCAATTATCGATTTCCATATTTTTCATTGCCTGTAAGATGTTATAACTAATTCTTCATTGCCGTCAGAAGTTCACATTATGCTGTTTCTGTTGATATATATATATATATATATATATATGTATATGTATTATTTATTATGTGGACTATTCATCCTATTTCAGAGGGCCAAGCAAGTCAGCAGGAGGCTAATTTGTTCAGTTGCAACAGACAAATTACCAAAACAAGTTGAAGAATCCAAAATGGGCACTCCAAAAGAAATCTTCCTAAAAGATTACA
Organism: Cornus kousa; assembly: GCA_025631255.1. Taxonomy (NCBI): domain Eukaryota; kingdom Viridiplantae; phylum Streptophyta; class Magnoliopsida; order Cornales; family Cornaceae; genus Cornus; species Cornus kousa. The sequence continues at coordinate 5,047,012 of JAOTQH010000057.1, read as the reverse complement.
AGATGCCTGATTATTACTTCGATGTGGTATATAAGCACTTATTTGAATTAGAATGTGCATTGTTTATAAGTTTGGATTAGTGGTATTGGCTTGTATTCTAATGCACATTTGTAATTATTACCCAGATGGATCTAAAATTTTCACTTGGTGAGGAGAAAACAATTGTCTGTTCCAAAATAACTGTCTTCCCTAGAGTCGAAGGTGATATTGCTTCCTTTTTTGGCCTTTTTTGCTCTAATACTTCAAAAGTTTCACTTATTTTATTCTGCAAAAATAATCAAATCGATATTGATATATTGCTTTTCTGTCCGGGTTCCATTCCTGAGTTTGAATTCTAAGTTATCTTTTGGTAACTAACTTGTATTATGGAACAGGTTCTTCTTCTCCACTGGTGCTGGATGGGCAAGATATGAAGTTGGTTTCAGTCAAGGTCAACAGCAAGGAACTGAAGGTATGTACTCTGTTCTGTACCCTACCAAAGCTTCTGTGTGAATATTTCACCTGGTACCACTACCCGTATACACCATTCTCCAAAATGGTTGCTAGTGCTTATTTCCTACTTTCTAGGAGAGATGTTTTTATTGGTTATGCTTCTCCCTATTTTCATTGCCCGACAAACTTGCATATGCAACCTAAATTAAACACCAAGGATATATACCTTGTCAAAGTATATGCAACTTTTTTGAGCTCAAATTTTACAAGGTAAACTTTGCATTTCCTAACTGCCTTATATTTAATATGCTTCAGGAGGAGGATTTTTACTTGGACTCACGCCATCTGACTCTCCGATCACCACCAAGTGGTAGATTTACTTTGGAAATTGTGACTGAGATACTCCCACATATGAACACATCATTGGAGGTAGAAACATGCCTTTGTTATTCATAATATTTTCTTGTGCTATATGACTCTTTTCTGTCGTGAAACAACAATAAATTCTTACTGCAGGGGCTTTACAAGTCATCAGGGAATTTCTGTACACAATGTGAAGCGGAGGGATTCAGAAAAATTACATTCTATCAGGTTCATTATTTGGAGCAGTGATTAATTGTGGTTGTTCATTTTGGGAGATGTTAATTGCTCTGCACGTAGTTGATGATTTCAATTTATATTATCAGGATCGTCCTGATATTATGGCAAAGTATACTTGTCGCATTGAAGCTGATAAGTTGTTGTACCCAGTATTGTTGTCTAATGGAAATCTCATAGAGCAAGGAGACCTTGAGGTGAATTTCAATTAATTGTTCATCAAATAGATGTTTGTAATATTACTACAACTTTTTAATAATTTTGTTCCACTTCAGGATGGCAGACATTATGCGCTTTGGGAGGATCCCTTCAAGAAACCTTGCTATTTGTTTGCTTTAGTTGCTGGACAGTTGGAGAGCAGAGATGACACTTTTATCACTCGTTCAGGCCGTAAGGTGTCCTTGAGAATCTGGACCCCTGCACATGACCTACCCAAGACTGTTCATGCCATGTATTCTCTTAAGGCTGCAATGAAATGGGATGAAGATGTGGGTATCACTTTTCAGCAGTCCTTTGGATGTTGTATTTAGTCCACCTCATTTGCTTCACTGATAATTAATGCTCTCTCTCTCTCTCTCTCTCTCTCGTTGCCTTTTCAATCAGGTTTTTGGTCTCGAGTATGACCTGGATCTCTTCAATATTGTGGCTGTTCCGGATTTTAACATGTAAGTTGCAAATACATTACACTTCTCATGCATTACCTGTTTAGGGTGACCGGCATTTTGATGTTTTCCCTTCTGTTTGATTGCCAGGGGAGCCATGGAAAACAAAAGCTTGAATGTATGCTTCCCCAAATATTTTATCTCATTACTTGACAACTTCTGTTTCATCTTTCTAAGAATTTGCGTAACCGACTTTTGACAGATTTTCAATTCCAAACTTGTCTTGGCATCTCCAGAAACTGCTAGCGATGCAGATTATGCTGCAATTTTGGGAGTTATTGGTCACGAGGTAGGTCATCTATTTTGTAAAGGGAATGAAGTTTGGTCATTCCTTTTTCTTAGTGTTGATGAATTCAATATATAATGATTTGGCTTCCGTTTTTGTTATATTGCAGTATTTTCACAATTGGACAGGCAACAGGTCTGCTTATATCCTTAAATCCTTGCTTGAAGTACTGAAACATGTTATTTGGATAATACTTTTTTTATCTTGGATGTTCCCCAGTTTTCCAATTGTGTGCCTGCACCTCTCTGATTCTTAATAAATTATCATTATATGATTTTTTTTTTTTTTTGGTGTGTGTGTGAATTGTAACACTGGGAATTGCAATATTTATCTTTCTTGAGGTGTTCTTTCATGTAAATTTGAATTTCTGGACTTGACAAAGCTACTAATAAGTTAATCTGAAATTCCTGCAGGGTAACATGCCGTGACTGGTTCCAGCTTAGTCTAAAGGAAGGTCTTACTGTTTTCCGTGATCAGGTGCAGGCACATATTTAGTTACCAAGTGATAATTGCAAACCGCCGGAAGTTCTAGTCTTACTTGGCTTTCTCATTTCTAATGCTTTGGCAGGAATTTTCATCTGACATGGGGAGCCGTCCTGTAAAACGGATCGCTGATGTTTCGAGGCTTCGAAATTATCAATTTCCACAGGTTTTTTTTTTTTTTTTTTTAAATCACATTTATTTTTATTTTTATATTTAGTGTAGTTGGGTAGCGGAGGGGGCTTGGGTGAGTGGGTGGTTTGGAAAATCAAATTAATTACTAGAGCTGGAAAAGTGAGCACTACTTTGATTGTCCATGAGTGAACACTCAAACCTCCTCATCTGAGTGCGCAATTAATGTTTTGGTTAATGGAATGGTTTAACATGCTGCACCGAAGTGTTGATAGATACTCCTGATTTTCTAGGATGCTGGTCCCATGGCTCATCCAGTACAACCGCATTCTTACATCATGGTCTGAAGTCTTTCCCTTCATTTAAGGAATCATTTAGTAAGTTATTAGTGTCCTCATTATTCAGTACCTACCCTGACACTGTTGCTAACTTTATTTACAGATGGACAACTTCTATACGTACAAGTTTATGTTAATTGAGTTGTAAAGATTGGCTTTCTGTTCTCTGTTATTTGATATCGCTCAAGTTTTCATGTCTTATTTTTGTGACTTGGGAATGTTTTTACTTTTAATTGGTTATCTACAAATGTTTGGCTGGCTGTTGTGCTAAAATGTTGTTCATCTTGCAGTGACAGTATGTTCTAACAGTTAGTATTTGCGTACTTTTATCTCTCTGTTTCTCAAAACTAACAATACTTAAATAATATTGACTTGGGAATTGAAAGTTCACCAAAAGAGGTCTTTAAAATATGAATAATAAACTGGGAAAATGATCAAGTGACTTCACGGGAAGGTGGGAAAATGTTTTTGAACATCTTTGGAGGAAGTTGGGAAAGTGTAGAATAAAAATGCTTTGGTCTAAATATTCAGCAAGGATTCTCTACCGCACAGGTGCAGCTAGGTACAGCTATCAAAACCTGTGATTGAAACACCTACAAACACACACTGCTGTGTGTTTGATGCAGTGGATTGAATCTACATGGATTTAGACAATATAAAAAATTGACAAGTAAAATATTTTGGAATGAATCCCCTCTTTTTGAGATGAAAATATTCTGTCCCAACCCTATTGCCCCTAAATAGTAACCCGAGCCATTATTTTGGAATCAAATCAATACACCTAAGTTGTTGGATGGATAGATCGAGGAGGTTTTCAAGATTAATCATAAGATTGGATTGACAATCTATGTTCCCAGAACTGAGGTTTATCAATCACCATTTACCATGAAGACTGTATATAGCACAGAGAATATCCCAGTAAGACCTTGCTTAAACAGAATAGAACTTTAACATTGTTCATAGCTAACATATAAGCAAGGTAGCGTTAATTGGTTTGAAAAATTCTTACTAAAGTTTTGGAAAAGAGAGATATTGATGTCTATGGATTGAAGTAGAATTTTCCAATAGAAAATTTGCCTCATTCCACATTCCAGAAAATATAAACAACTAAAGAGATAAACGGACATCC
>JAOTQH010000057.1:4980163-5002709 GCA_025631255.1 Cornus kousa | reverse complement strand
CGTCCTTATTTGGTCCTGCACAAACACACACACATATATGTACGTGTGTGTGTATATATATATATATATATATATATAATTAATTTTATTTTGATTTATCTGGATGATTGGTTGAATTTGTCCATCTCTTTGAGGGAGATTGTGTTTTGGGTCATTGAGTTCGAGTACGTTATGTTTCAATATTCTGTGAATCTGTTTCAGTTATGACATATGACGCTGGAACTATATTCTGGTAGTAGTAGAAGTTATGAGGAAGAATTTTGTAATTCTTTTTGCACTGCAAAACTGAATTGCAATCATAACATTAGAAAACATGAGACCTGTCGGAATTGGTTAATATGGTATTTGGATGTGTTTTCTTTATATACATTAACAGACTGCAAAAATCAGTGGGCAATGAATTGGATGTCAAACTGGTGATCTTTAAGTTGAACAGAGAAAATATTAAAAAGCCGAAGGTGAACTACCTACAGGTTGTTGGTTTGGGTCATATTGTCCATTGAAAAGACTAGAGTTGCAATATCAGTAGCTATATAGAAAATTAATTGTTGAATGAGTGTAAATATACATTTATTTAGAGTATCTTTAGAAGTCCCTTGGATTTGAATGGTACCATAGAGTTTTTACTTTGCACTTTATGGATAAGTATATCATCTTGAATGCATCCATTTGAAAAATGATAGCCATTTCAAAAATAATGTTGAAAATTTGAAATTTTCTATTTCAAGGAAACTAATGATAACATGCCTTGGCATATTGTAAATGAACAATACTTTTGGGATGGATTTTTGCTTCAAATGCCACCAGAAGCATAATGGTACCATTGAAATTCAGAGGGATGCCCAAATGCACCTTTACGGTTTTGCTTAATTTATCCATGAAGTTGTGCTAGAAATGATAGTTTGGCATGGTTTGCTATGCCATTGTAACTTTTTCATAGTCTGAGGAATATTTGTTACTAGATCTTTGTGCAATGTAGAACTTAGGGTTGAGTTGTCTTGGTCTCTTTCAAGATACTGGTATATGCATTGTCCAGCTATCTAAATCACTGCATTGTTCTCCAATCATGGCAGGAATGTTAGCTTCAGAAATTGTGCATAATGAGGAATTGTAACAAGGTAGCCTTGATGCTGAGCATGCATTGGAAAAAGAAGGGTGTCCTATTTATAAAATGAGTGAGGGAGGAGGAAGGGGATGTGAGATTTTCCTATATTTCAGAGCCAACAGGGACCACAGTTTCTTGACATGTGTAAGATGATGGAACAACCTCTACGATATCACTGGGAATGGTCATAATCTAGTTGGTGGTTATTATATGTTAATAGCCAGTCTGTACAACATCAGTGTCTTGGATCTTTACATCTCATTTTTATTATTAACTCAAATTGGAAATGTATTTACTTCACCAAAAAAGGAGTACACATTTTGATACAGTTCAAATGACCTACATTTTCCTCTTTTCGGAACTGTTTTCTTTGTTAGATTGAAATGCTCTTTATAATTTACGAGACGGAAGTCTTCATTAATCTTGTGATGTTTTGGTATTGGCGTTGATCTTCAAGCTTGTCCTAAAATTGAGTTTTGATAATGAACTGTTTTGTGGAGTTTAGGTTTGTTTGAAATGTGTAGTATAGAGTTGACATGTAATTCAAAGCTAGACTTTGTAATATACAGTAGTTTCTTGAAACAGAGAATTTCCTGGTTGTGTTTTTGAGAATTTGAAATTTATAATGTTTTACATAAGTGGATGAATGTTTATATTATGAGGATGCAGTAATAGCTTATATCCGAACTATGAATGGGGTGCAACAGTGAATGGCATTCTTTTGTGCTATGAGAAACTTTGCAAACTATAGAATTGGCATGTTCATATTGGGAAACTATTGGAACTCTATAACAACTTTGTTTTGCATGTAACTAGGAAAAAAAAAAACTTGGTGTTGCATGTTGAATAGAATTTGCACACACAATTACATACTAGTATTGGTGTGTGTATGGTTGTGTTTATACTTGCTACATAGCATAACTGTGTGTCTATCGATTTTTAGACAACACTACTCTTTCTTTCTAACATGACATTCTTTTTTTCCTCGGGATTATGGTGTAGGGTGACAGGCGAGTAGTGCTCAATAAACAACTATAATCTTTTGAAATCTGCAAAAATATTAGCCGTCTTCTGTTGCACTCATTTATCAGGCTAAAATAACTCAAAAGCATTTTCTTCCATATAAATATATCTAAATTTTCTTCTCAAGCATTTATGTCGGTATGGAAAATAATTATTTGACAAATAATGGGTCTCAAATTTTATATAGTTTAGTCCAACTTATTTTATTTATTTATTATTATTATTTTTTGATAAGTAAGTTTAGTCCAACTTATTACTGCATCTTCTAATTGTCCACTAATATCTGGATGTATATAAATTTATAGTCAAACTAAAATTATCTAACAATGTATAATATGCCCAAGAAATTCTAAATGATTATCTTGATTTTGCGAAAATGCAACTAAAATTTAATTCCGGACCGGTGAATTCAGGACTAACGACGGACACATTTCTAATATTTTTAAAAATATTTTGTTCTCTTGTTTAAGTTATATACTGTTTTTAGTTTTAAACTCTGTTGACTTCATTGTAGAGATATCACGGAACGATGTTCTCGGAAGTATATAATTCATCATATTTTATAGGTAGATTAGGAAATATATATATATATATATATATTTATGGATATATGGATAGATAGATACAGTTGACAGGATAAGTTATGTAGTTTAAGCTGATTGGTGCTACTCATGGCACTTCCCTCAAAAGGCTATATAATATTGCTGTGAAGTTATGGCACCAGGTCCCCAATAAAGCACCCTAAGTTTTCAGCATAAGCTCAATTTTGTTCTCGATGATTCACACGCACAATGTGGGGGGATGGATTCAGTTCACTGATATCTGTATCTATGACTCTTGCAAAGCCTCCTTGTTCTTTCCTTGTATGGACATGGTTTTTGACTTTCCTTAATTTTTTCCCCTATACGAAATAAATGATCATGTTTCTGAATTGTTGCGTCACATGTTGATATCTGACTACCAAGTTTGTCACTATTTATGGATATTTGTGTAGACATTTCTGTTGAGGTCTAAAACAGATGCCCAATTTAGTTATTAGCTAATTTATTCTAGTGCTAAAGTCTTAAATAATTTGATTTTATGCATGCTCTGTTGTGTCTGCTATATAAATGATTCACTGCTTGTAACATTTTGTTGTTTTAATTATTTGGTTAAAAAGCTAAAATTGTTTTTCCGAATTGTTGCGATCCATGGTAATTTCTGACTACCAAGTTTGTCACTATTTATGGACATTTGTATAGACATAGATGCCAAATTGGTTATTAGCTATTTTATTCTAGAGCTAAAGTCTTGCATAATTTGATTTTATGCATGCTGTGTTGTGTCTGCTATATAAATGAAACACTGATTGTAACATTTTGTTGCTTTATTTATTTGGTTAAAAAGCTAAATTTGTATCATGGTAATATCTGACTACCAAGTTAATGACTGTGTATGCTCATTTGTTTTGACATTTCTGTTGAGATCTCAAACATATGCCAAATTGGTTTATTAGGCTAGAGCTAAAGTCTTACATAATTTGACTTTATGCATGCTCTATTGTGTCTGCTATATAAATAAACACTGCGTGTAACATTTTATTGCTTTATTTATTTGGTTGAAAAGCTAATATTGTTCCACTTACATGCAGGGCCTTCTTATGCACAAGTTCTTTTAAACCACCCTAGTATCTTCTTGACATTCTAAAACAGAGTTATTTCCATTTAGCTGTGCTCTTTTTTGGGAATTTGGTGGAGAAGGCCATTTGTACATAATATGGTTATCTCAAACTTTTTTCAGTCCACATCTGGTCACTAGTTCAGCGTACATTTGATCTTCATTCAGATATATTTTGTCCTATTCGAGGAGTACATTTACAGTTAAATTTGCTGATTGGTGTTATAAATTTGTTAATAATCATGCCTTCATGGTGGGGAAAGTCTTCATCCAAGGAAGTAAAGAAGAAAGAAAACAAGGAAAGTTTCATTGATATATTACAAAGGAAATTTAAGAATGCATCTGAGGAAAAGTGCAATAGTAGGTCAGGAGGTTCTCGCAGACGTTCTAGTGACACCATATTGGAGAGGGGATCTGGATCTCATGCGGAGACACAATCACCGTTGCCCTCCACACAAGTATCCCGCTGTCAGAGTTTTGCAGAAAGACCCCACGCGGAACCACTTCCTCTTCCCGGAGTGAACCTTACGAGAATAGGACGTACTAATTCTGGAACCAGTGTGTCAACAAAACCAGGATTCAACAGAGGCTCCAAGCCATCAATGTTTTTGCCCCTTCCTAGACATGGGCATGATCTAAATAGGCCAGATCTTACAGATGCTGAGGGAAATTTAGCCAGTGCTTCTGTTTCTAGTGATAATTCCATTGATATTGATGACCCATCTGATTCACGACTCAGTCCTCAGGCTTCCGACTATGAAAATGGGAATAAAACTGCTATGAATAGCCCTTCCAGGTGAGTTACCATGATATGCCTTTAAGTCTATGATTTTCAGTGAATGGTGATAATGTAAAGAGTTTATTATTTATCCTTGTGTTTACATTTTGGTTTATTCCTTCCCTAACAAAATTTATTTCTGCGTTGTTGAAGCATAAAGCGCAGTAATCATGCTCCTGTTGCCACCCAAAAGTACTCAAGGGAGACTCTAAAGCCAGCTAATGTTCTGTTGAATAACCAGACTCTCCCTGTATCACCTAAGCATGAGCCTCTAAGCTCTCATAATTCACAGATTACTCCTCATGGTGCTTTCTTTAGTGCTCCAGATAGTGCATTGTCAATTCCTTGTTTTAGTCCAATGAGAGTATTTGGTCCTGAACATTTCATGAACTCTGGTTGTGTGGCAGGGAAGCACTATTCTGACATAGCTTTACTCGGGTCTGGACACTGCTCTAGTCCAGGTTCAGGTCACAATTCTGGGCATAACTCAGTTGGGGGAGAGATGTCAGGACAATTGTTCTGGCAGCACAGCAGGTGTAGCCCTGAGTGTTCACCAATACCTAGCCCCAGAATGACCAGCCCAGGGCCCAGCTCCAGAATACACAGTGGTGCTGTCACCCCTTTGCATCCACGAGCTGTTGGGGCAGTCGCAGAGTTCTCCACAAACTGGCCTGATGATGGGAAGCAACAAAGCCACCGGTTGCCCCTTCCCCCTATATCAACTTCTATTTCTTGTCCTTTCTCACCTTCATATTCTCCGGCAACAACTCCTGCGGTTCCAAGAAGTCCTGGTAGGGCTGAAAATCCAACAAGCCCTGGTTCGCAGTGGAAGAAGGGGAGACTGCTGGGTAGAGGCACATTTGGACATGTCTATCTTGGTTTTAACAGGTCTATAACCAAAGAGATGTTCCTCACTAAAAAATTTCCCATATATATATATTGTTATTTACCATTGAATATTTTTCTCATAGTTGATACTTTCTCGTGATCTTTTACATTGTCCATACCTTTTTTGTAATCTGTAATTTCTTTATGCATTGGTTTACTTTTAAATAATTTTTAACGTGCGATTTTACTTTTAATGCATGAACTTAGTGAAAGCGGCGAGATGTGTGCAATGAAGGAGGTAACACTATTTCCTGATGATTCAAAATCGAAGGAAAGTGCACAGCAGTTAGGGCAAGTAAGTTTGTTGTAGTAGATCTGATGAACTTCATAGTTGGATGAAGATAATACACTTTCTTATATATTTGATGGCTTACTTGTGTTCTACTTTTTGTGACTTTGAGCAAAATTTCACACTTGCTGTTCATATTTGGCAGGAAATTGCACTATTAAGTCGTTTACAACATCCTAATATTGTGCAGTATTTTGGTTCTGAGACTGTAAGTGTTTTGTACTATTTGCTGCAGTATTTTGCTTGGTTTGTTTATCATTTTGAGATCCCAATCTATATTTTGTTGCTGATAATTTATTTTTTACAAAAGTTGAAATGGTCTTGTTTCAGTTTTACAAGGAATTAATAAGTTCCATCTAATATTTATGTAAATTAGGCACTGACCCTCTGTTACAATGAATCCAGATTTGTTTGAAAAATAATGAATCCAGATTTTATGATCATTTTTCCAACTGCTGAGTTCCGTTATGTGAAATCTTGGATTACTTTATTAGGACTATTTCCTAATCTTGTAGAGTTTCAGAAATGAGGAAGGGTGTGAGGGTTTGATGTATATCGAGCTTCAAAATTGAGGGAGCATCCCCTCTTCCATCTGTTCTCATCTTGCACCTGGAGAGACATAGGCAGTGTAGACTGCAAATAGACATGGGAAATATGCTAATGAGTCTCACAGGAGGTTGACTCCTTTAATTGTAGTTTTACTAGATCTGTGAAAACAAAACTACCCCTTAACTTGTATCAGATATGCATAACTCCCTTAAGGCACTTGATTTAGCTGTATCATGTATAGTTTGTTACACAAATTTGAAAACTGGTTCTTGTTTAAATCTTTAGTAAATACATCATTTCATAAGGGGAAATTGTACTTTCTTCCCTCATGACCATATTATGTACAAAATGGCAGTCAATCTGAATGTTCTTGGTCTGCCCATGCAGCTCTTTATTACTCTGATGTATGTAGCTGCCTGACTATCGCATAAGGGTTCACTATTAGAAATCACAGGACGCATTAGCCATTCGCCGTATTTAACTTCTGCAGTTGACCATGCATATACATTTGCTTCATAGATCTCCAAGTAACCAAATGATTACCCAAAAGGTACAAAAACTGGATACCATTTGTCTATGAGAACGTTCTCCCGCTCAAGAAGCATTTGTGAGGCTTTACGTCTAGGTTGTTAAATGGCTTGAATACTCAACCTTTACTAAGAACTCCTTTCAGTACCTCAAGATTTGACATGCAGCACACTGATTTTTTGCTTTGTAGTTTGTATAAACTAACTCACTACTTCACCAACAAACTTGATACATGTCTGCTAAACTTGGATTATGATTCATTGGGGTGTCAATCAGTTTTGAGAGCTTGATATATATTGGTTGGCCAATTCCCTAACACTCTTTCGGAGTAAGGGATGATCTAGCATGTTATGACGAATTTGAATCTGAAAGGACTTGGGATCAAGTTTCTCTGTTTGAATTTAATCTGTCTCTATGTTTCCCCACATTCTGTTTATTTGTCTATTTCCATTTTTACTCATTCCCTAATTGCTTAAACTTTTGGGGTAAATGTTGTTCATTCACTAGATATATGCAATATTTTGTGCTTGTGTGACTCGATCACAATTGAAATTATTAGGATTAATTTCAGATATTTTATCAAAATCATCATACTGAATGTTTTTGGCACATGGTAGTGTCTTTACTTGAAAATTTGGCCACATGAAATAATATTAGTCGGTATATGGAAGTTAAGCCTCGGATTATGTTAATTATAATTGTTGGCTCTATATTCTTTCAACAGGTAGATGACAAGCTATATATATACCTGGAGTATGTATCTGGTGGTTCCATCTACAAAATTCTTCAAGACTATGGCCAGTTGGGTGAAATAGCTATTCGTAGTTATACTCAACAAATTTTGTCAGGGCTTGCATATTTGCATGCTAAAAATACACTCCATAGGTGAGTTTAGTTGATTGGTAATTTTTGGTTTGCTATCATACAATTAGCACACCAATTATTACACTCTCTAAATGATCATAATTTACTTTAATCGTCTTAGAATGTCATTTATGCTTAAGGTTTATTAAATTACTTTTTGTTCAGGGACATCAAAGGAGCAAATATACTTGTTGATCCTAATGGCCGTGTGAAATTGGCAGATTTCGGGATGGCAAAGCATGTAAGAGTATACCTCTAGTTTTTTATAGTCTCTATGACATTTTTTAACATGAAAGAGGAGCAAAATTCTGTCGGTAACCATGGTAACTTAAAATGGACAGCATGAATTATGCAAAATATTTGAGGTAAAATATAAATGTTTGGAATTAAGATTAGAAAAGTTAATAATAGTACACACCCATTAAAAAACAGACTTCTACTAAGAAGTACTTAAAGAAATTAAGAAAACAAAATTGCCTGAAGTGAGGTGGGGCATGCCATGATATGCAATGGGAAGATTGCTGATATGACTAGCCTGAACTTCTTTCTTTACTTGAAACCCAAGCCATCAAGCCCATTGGATTTCAGTAGTTACAAACCTGCCTGAAATGACTTGGGACCACTCAGTGATATGCATAGGAGATAGCTGATGTCAATACGCTAAACTTCTTTTTACTGAATGCTGATTCAGTCAAGTCCTTTGGATTGTATTATTGAAGTAGAGAGCCTTCACATGAATTAACTATCCAGCCTGAAGTAATTTGTGGCACATTGTGTGATCTCCAATTTATTTCTCAGCTTGCTTCAAAGTTGCTATAATCATCGAGGAGGAAACAAATGAACGGAAAAGAGTTTTGGTGTCCCTTTTCTTAAAGTTCTTTTGGTCAACTCCTGTACAAAATCTTTTTCTGAAGTATGGGACTGAAGTAGAGTTGGAAAATGGAGAGAGAAACATGTTAAACAATGAGTGAATTTCTGTTCAATTTGATCAAACTTTTGCAAGGGAGGTATTCATGAGGGAAGGGGGTTGTTTGTGGGGTGGGGAGGCGGCGGCAATGCATGCTAAACTGCTTAGTTGGCGATTTAAGTCTGAGCTTTGCAGATGAAAATGTCACAGGCAAAAAGATGGAGAAAACTTTAACCTTGCATAAAATAAGTAGTAAAAGTGAATTAAGAAAATAAATGTTAACGTTATTTTAAAGAAAACTTCCAAGTCCCAGTAACATTTTTTTCCATATGTATCACAAGTGTTAGTAGTTATGGTCAGACCAATGCAGAATGTACATATGTTTGCAGAATGAAGAGGAATTCTCTTTGCTAATTAGTTAGTTCCAAAATACATGCTTACATTGATGTGTCTTGGCCATGCTGTGAATGCTATCTTGTCAAATTTAGGCAAATTGAAAAAAACAAATATTAACCGAGTGGAAATAAGCTTGTTAGAAAAGCATTGGCACACTTCACAACCTGGTTAGTGCTACTGCATTTTGAATACTTTTTGCAAATTTAATTGAGGCTACAGTTTCAAGTATGATCTAACTGGAAAAATTTACAGATTACCGGGCAGAATTGTCCATTATCATTCAAGGGAAGCCCTTACTGGATGGCACCAGAGGTCAGCACTACTATACAGTCTTTCTCTAGTGATACACTTCTTGACAATGCATTTTAGTATCGAATTGATTACAATGGTTGTTCAGGTAATAAGGAATTCGAATGGTTGCAATCTTGCTGTGGATGTATGGAGCCTTGGGTGCACAGTTTTGGAGATGGCTACAACAAAACCACCTTGGAGCCAATATGAAGGGGTTAGTGGATTTGGATAGACAGGCTAAAAAAATAGAAAAAGAAAATTCGTTGTTGTTGCATAAAAACTATTTTGCTTCTATATAGCTATAAACATATCTCAGTGAGAGTAATCTCATGCTAGAAGTATGGATTGTTTGACCAAATTTTCTCTCTGCACTTCTGAAGGTTGCTGCGATGTTTAAGATTGGAAATAGCAAGGAACTCCCTGCAATCCCTGCTCATCTCTCAGATGATGGCAAGGACTTTGTGAGGAAGTGTTTGCAGCGCAATCCATTACACCGTCCTACAGCTGCTCAGCTATTGGAGCATCCTTTTGTTAAAGATGCTGCACCATTAGAAAGACATGTTCTAAATTCTGAACCTCCAGGAGCAGCAACTGCATCTATGAATGCAGTGAGATCTCCTGTAAGTGATCTTCCTTCTTCTTTGTTTCCTTCCCTTGGCCCTCCTCTTCCATGCTATTCTTTTTCTGTGCTACTTCTGGCACTATACGTGACCTATCTCACATGGATACAGGTAGTTGTGTCGGGTATATATACGCCTAAGAGTCAGATTCATCAGATCCTCAAGTCCAAAGACATGGACACGCGGGTAAGTATTCCTTTTATCAATATTCTTCTTTATGTTTTGGGATAATATGCTGTTTTTATGTAACCCTTGAGTGTTAAGATATGCACTTCACTCGTTTTAAAGTAATAATGTATCAAAATTAACATCATAAGAGTCTTATGTACAATTATATGTGATGAAAAGGCCCGAATTTGGTGCCGGGTCGCAAAGAGCTCTGGGTAGCTTTTTTGGGTAACACATCTGCAAATGTTTGTTGCAAAGCATGTTCAAAACTAATGATGAATCAGATTCCAGTCTGCTGTTATGTTCGTTGAATGGATGTTATTAGGATCCTCTATACCTTTTGTATCAGAGAGTTGGTCCAGTCTCGGCAAGTTCTTGAATTTTAGATCTCGTTGGACTTTGTTGAGAGGTCCACTGTGCCTCTTTCTGCTACAAAACAAAATATTTGGAGTAAGGACATGGTGTTCAAATTGAATATTGTGTCCAGAAGCTGCTCATTTTTTGTCCCCCTTGGTGGACTGTGCCTGTTTGTTTGCACCAAAATATTCTAAGACCAAGTAATGATCTTGTTTGTTCCCGGTTGTGCCAGGTTGATCTATATTCATATCCATTAAGAGATACGGAACTACTGTATAGGGATGTGAAATGAATTGTAACTAATTGAAGCTGAAATGAGAAGGGATATGAATTACTAATTTTATCATCTAGTGTTGAGCTGTCCAGTCTCTCTTATTTAGCTTCTTGCCTGGTCAGGAAGGCTGAGAGATCATTGGCATTATCTATATTGTTTTTTTTTAAAAATTTAAAATTTGTATGAATAGTCCCTTAGCAGTCCTAGAGATTACCCCTGATTGTTCCAAGGGCCAGAAACCTAATTCCATTTTGAGAAAGGTTTACAACTAGATTAAAGTTCCAAAACCTTAGAACCCATAGTTGTTTCTCAACACAAATTGACATCAAACTTTTCTTTCAAGTCTCTAGGTCGTCCACACGTTCGTCAACAGACTTCACTCCTCACAAATCCGCTTCTCACACTAGTTCAATTTCCAGTTACTAGTCATCTAGCACAATCTCTGTTGAATGGATTGTTGTTGGTGTTGAACTTCACAAATCAGCTCCTCGGCAATGGAGTTAACACTTTCAATACATACTCACCAATTCTAGTGCGATTGATGAATGTAAATAAAAAAATGAATACACTATATAACTCAAAAATATATATCTCTATATGTTTTCTGTATATTCTCTATATTTGTAATTTGTTCCAAAGTAGTGTGTATATGGGCAAAATAGCAGTGCACAAAGAGTTTCTTAGTGTTTTATTTTGAAAAGGAAAGGAAACCTCGAATAGATTGATCGATGAAGGAGCATGTCGACCCTCAATTGACAAAGTGCCCTGCAGATATAGTTTTTAGAAATTTTCAATAAAATGTTTCCAGGATTTATGGGATTTTCCAAATCGAAACATAAAATCCCATAAAACCTAATGTATGAATGCCTGAACCCTAATATTAGTGAGTGCATTTGAGTGTCAAATTAACTTACACGCTTGTTGCACAAAGATGTGTTGTTATCCTTGTATTATTAGGTCAATAGGACTTAAGTTGGTAGATTTCATGAAATCAAAACTAGGGTTTTCAACATTGTTTTTATTTTTGGTTTAGTTAGATTTTAAGAGTGAGCCAGTTTCATGGCAGTTACCTCTTGGTTAAGAACTTTAAGGTAGAGGACTTAAGTT
This sequence comes from Cornus kousa, assembly GCA_025631255.1. NCBI lineage: Eukaryota > Viridiplantae > Streptophyta > Magnoliopsida > Cornales > Cornaceae > Cornus > Cornus kousa. The sequence continues at coordinate 4,990,909 of JAOTQH010000057.1, read as the reverse complement.
CGACTACCTTTCCTTTAGGCAAGCCTCACTGGGATTTATTTAGATTAAAATTGGCATGCGGCATTGGGGCATGTCACATATCCGGAATGGATTGTTCTCACCCAAAGGGTAGGGACTCCCCAATAGTCACACGCGCACACCAAAAATAAAAAATAAAAAAAAATGAAGAAGAAATATAGTCCTTAAATTGTCTCCTTTTTTGTTTCATATAATTACATGCTGAGACAGGCTTTTGACATTGACATATTCAGACATGACTTTAGCAAGTATCAGTTACTGAAGGGCAAACATATATATATATATATATATAAAACTTTATGGTTGCGGCCACCATTTACCATGCTTCCGCCATCATTTCCCCGTTGTCACCAACTTTATGGACCTTCCGGCGTCACAACTATTTGTTTCAAAATGATAATTTTGAAATAATTCTCCTTGGTCTTTTGTTGCGGGCTTGACCTATTATATTCTTCAGCTAATGCACATTTACTCTTCAAGAGTAGGTAAAGTACCCTTGTCGGATACACAATAATAAAGATAGGTATAAGATATGTTTTCAACTCTTTTGGTTAGACATGCACCTAAAAAGCATATCCAACAATTCAATTGTTATTAAAATATTGTTTCAAAATGAGTGAAATGCCTATATTGAATGCTGCTGTACTTCCATTGGTCTTGTATGAATGAACCATGTTCACTCCTGTCATTTGTTGTGGCTTTCGGTGTATCCCTTGGATTGACTTTTGGTTTACCTGTTATGTTTTTAGGACATTGGACATTCCAGAAATCTCTTGTACTTGGACTCAGGAGTGCCAATCCATCATTCTAGAGATACAAAAACTGGTTCAGGATTCAGGTATGTCTCTCTCACAGACACATGCACACACTCACGCACACACACAGACACAATGCACCGAGTCTGAGTCATTATATATATATATATATATATACACACACACGCATGCACTGAGGCACATTTAATATAACATCAGTGGCTGTCAGGATTTGACTGCTTTTGGATATGTCCATTGTACTACCTACTCATTAGATGTGGCCTTAATGTTATTGTGAGTTTCATAACTTGTTGCATATGTTGTGATGATTGTGGAGATTTTCTCATATAAACTTCCCGCGGAAGCAACGACATTAATGTCTTTGTTGCCATTAGTTGGATATGAAATATCTAATGGTATGGTAAGACAACTATTCAAAAGATCTATATTGGTCGAAACTCCAATGATGCCTAGTGCTTGTGCTTTAGAAGTAAATTCAGTAATGGTTTGTTTTAAAATAGGCATTTGGTGTCATATATTACTTATGAGGAAATTCTTCTCATTTCATTCTATCTGATTTGCAGTGATGCCCATATGCTGAAGAATGTATCTTGCCCAGTTTCTCCCATTGGGAGCCCTCTCCTACATTCTCAGTTACCACAATGTATGAGTGGACAGATGTCTCCCTCTCCTATATCCAGCCCACTTACCAGATCTGGTGCATCCACACCTCTCAGCGGTGCCACTGGTGCCATTCTGTTTCATCAGGTCAAGCAGCCGACTACCTACTTTCCTGAAGGTACTCCAAACAGTCCCTATACCAATGGCGCCGCCTCCTATCAAGACATTAAGCCTGACCTTTTTCGAGGGATGCCACAACCCTCTCGTGCTTTCCAGGGAATAGTTTCATCTGAAAATGGTTTTTATGGAAACCGGTTTGGATGCCCCGGTCATGGAGACCCTAGGGAATTATATGATGAACGGTCATTGTTGGCTGATCGTGTGTCCCAGCAGCTCTTAAGGGATCATGTGAAGTTGCTGGACCTTAATCCTAGCTCTCATTTGCTCAGTCGTACCATCGGAATTTAATTTACATGTAGGCCACCTGATCAGAGCTGACTCTCAAGCAATAATTTTTATTTTTTTATTTTTTATTTTTATTTTTTTATTATTATTATTATTTTTTTATGGTTCGTAAAAATGGAAAAGTCACCAATTTGTATGATAGGAATGCAAAGCTAATCTATTGGACAAATAAGATCTTTTGAAAGCTGAAATGGAAGGAGAGGTTATTAATTATGGTCCCAAGTATTCATGATCGTTTCCTAAGGTAATTAATAATCCTAATTAAGAAGTTTTAGATGCAACTTCTATATCTTTCGTTTATGGTCAAATGCTGATCTAGACAACTAAATATTTTGGTTTTGCAGAAGCCTCTCCAGCAATTCAGCACTTCCTTACAGTGAAGAACCTTTTGGCCAGTGTAAAGAGCCTCGCATTTTTCAGTTATCAAAATTGAAAAGTAGAGTTGTTCTTGGATAACTGTTGGCTTTTAGACTTAGTTTTAACCTTTTTGTTTCCTTTTTTTTCCACCCCCCCCCCCCCCGGGTGGGAGGGCAGATGGGGAGAGGGAGGTAAGGTGAAGCCGTTGTACAGTAACTTAAAATAGTCCAAATTTTGTTGAGAAACAAGTTTATGCATAACCAAGCTTTGCCTGTTGATTTATTACTGAATTTGAACTTATATCTGCATCATAACTGTATTAAATTTAGACATATTAATGGAGTGGAGATTGTCACATAAGTATGATCTGAAGGATCTGCAATCTTGCACCAGAAATCATAAATGATGCTTCGTGTTATAATTGTACTCAGATTGTACCCAGTATCTAAGTCGGTACTTGGACCTACTATACAGAAAGAGCTTTCTATCAACGAGTCTAACTAGGAAGAATTAGCAATTTTGTCACAACCAAAAGGAACAAGGACCCAATTACCTGTGTGTTTCTCTTTGGGTAAATTCCACTTAACCTCTCTTGAGTTTTGTCAATATCGACCCTCTATGGCCCATGGGCAAAACGGCAAAATTGACACAGAGGTAAGTATAGGAAGTTTACCCTTGACCAAGAAAATATCAGTTATTTCATATGAAGCCAGCCAAACTGAAATAGAACACCTCAGAAGTTGAGAGTGATCACTGTTGTGCAGTAACCACGCCGCATGACAAATTCCAAGCGAAATATTCTGATCGGAAAACAACTATCATAAAATACGTGCAAGTTTCTTGACACAACTCTGCCTGTAACTGCAGAGTCTGTTGTTTTAGAATTTAAACCGGGCATAGCAAAACTGTAAATTCTGGTACCAACAGTGCTTACCCGAGAATAAGGACTAGCTCATTGGTAAGATATGTGCAAAAAAGGATAAACGAATGCATCCATTCCTAAGCTCATTGGTAAGAACATAATACAGCAGTTCCCGATAATTTACACACATAATTAACACTCGAACATTAAATCCACATGAAGAAGGGACACCGAAAGAAAACGTTGAAGTCATGGCACAAAACTCGAATTACAAAAACTAGGCCCCGGTCTCGAAAGGAATGGCTGTGATGACTATTTGTTGAAGTCATGTGGACGAGAGACATGGCACAAAACTGGAATTACAAAAACTAGGCCCCGGTCTTGAAAGGAATGGCTCTGATTACTATTTGGTGATAAAAAGCAGCAAGAGCAGCGCCAATGAAGGGTCCTACCCAGAAGATCCACTGAAACCAAAAAAAAAAAAAGTTACAATCAGAACTCTATACCAAAGAACATACATGATTTTCAGTCATTAGATTTACGTGGTCATCCCATGCATGGTCTCTGTTGTAGATGATGGTGGCACCGAGGCTCCTGGCTGGATTAATGCACTGATGCACACTAACATAGCCAGAAATTTGTTTGGAGGCACCTTTGAATAATAACTAGATAAGAACTTTATGAACAAAAGTAATAATTATAACGAACATTGATTGATAATATTTTCATTTGATAAATTTACTATTCATCTCTAGAGGAGTTTTATTAAGGGAAAATTACACAAAAGTGGGCTTTTGGGAATTTATTTACCTAAAGATGGAGTCAAAGTCAACATTTTTCAAAGTCATGGATTTTGAAAAGTGTTGATGCGGACATGAATTTTCACTGTTCATTTCCTTAAATGCCCTCTAGCTAGTCAACTGAAATCCTTATAACTTTATTTTATGTGGTACCCTCTTTGTACTTTAAGGTCCTACTTTTGTGCTAGGTATCACTTTTTTTACATATGTGTACCAATTCTATACACAACATTTTTTATATAATATTTTGATACGATGCACTATGTTGCATCTAATATTTTGATAATCTATTATATAGTAAATGTTAGTAAGCTAACATTTACACCCTTTAGATAACCGGTTGTTGAAACATGTACCACTTTTGTTCAATTGGGGGGTACCACATTTTCTACACGTAGGTACCATTTTTTGTAAAAGGAGGGGTAGTTAAGAGGTTTCAATTGAACAGTAGGGGTATTTAAGGAAATGAACAGTGCAAATCCATGTCCACTTTAGACTTTGGTCAAAGTCCATGGACTTGAAAAACGTTGACTTTGACTCTATCTCTAGATAAATACTCCCAAAAGTTTTTATGTAGTTTTCCCTTCTATTAACTTTTAACAAATGGGCTCACACATTTATGCCCACTCATTTATGATCACACATTTATGTATTGTGTCGTGTATACTCGATGGTGGAGTAGCTAGTGGAGACACGTGCCCCCACTGAAATTTTTTTATTTTTATTTTTATTTTTTTAAAAATTTTGAAAAGGTCCTACCTCAAATTTGATAAGAGTAATGCTATTGACCTCCACTTGGGCTCGCCCACCATGGTTGGTGAGGCCAACCAGGAGCGTGTCTTCTCAACAATAGACCGAGTCAAGGAAAATTTCATGTGGACGAGAGAGAGAGAGAGAGAGGGAGAGAGACCCAAATTGTGAGGGAAAAAAAAAAAACCTAAGAGAGAAAAGTGAGTGTGAGACCCATGGGCACCATGTTGGATAGTTTGGAAGAGAGAGAGAGAGACCCAAATTGTGTGAAAAGAAAAAAAGGTGGAACCTCAGACAGAGAAGTGAGAGCATAAGAGACCCATGCCATCACATGTTGGATAGTTTGGGAGAGAAAAAAAAAAAATAGGTGGTTTTGAGTGGAGGCTTCTTCAAATTTTTCAAAAAATTATATATAATTAAGGGGACAAACGTCTCCATTGGCCGTGACATAATTAAGGGGTTCATGATATTTTCTACAACGAATAATTTGGATACATAGTTTTATGTGTGTCTTTGATTAAGTATATTCTTGGTTGATATTTTCTACAACGAATAATTTGGATACATAGTTTTATGTGTGTCTTTGATTAAGTATATTCTTGGTTGATGGATTTTGTAATTGAATATGAAGATAGGATTGTTGGATACAATAATAAAATTAGTTCTAGATGTCAAATTTAGGTAAATACCATGTAATAACAAGAGATACTATGAAACCCTAGTTATAGAGAATAGTATAGAAAACCTAAATACAGTTGTGTCTTTGATCAATTATATTCTTGGTTGATGGATTTTGTAATTGAACATGAAGATATGTTGGATACAATAATAAAATGCGTTTTAGATGTCAAATTTAGGTAAATTCCATATAATAACAAGAGATACTATGAAACCCTAGTTGTAGAGAATAGTATAAAAAACCTAAATACAATTTCTCTCAAACTTAAATACTATTTGTACGCTATTCCTAGATTATTATTTTTTTATACAAGTATTTGATTCAGTAAGCTATTCCCAAATATTATAATTATTATTATTTGTTGTATATTTATATTATTACTAGTTGTGTATCTATAAAGAGAAAGACCCACAGACTAAGGAAGAGAGAGAATGGATAGTGTAGAGAGAACTTTTATTCCTTAAAATCACTTCTTTTTTTTGTGGCCCATACAATGTCCATATATTTTGGCAAAACTCAACTTGGGGCACCAAGTATACACACATACAATACATAAATGTGTGAGCCTCATTTGTTATACATATATAACATTATTATTATTATTATTATTATTATTATTATTTACTTATATTTTAATTTACTTCTAACCATATCATATTTTTTAAAAATACCACTCAACCAATTCCACTCTAACTTTGTTATACATATATAACATTGTTATTACTATTATTTACTTATATTTTAATTTACTTCTAACCATATTATATTTTAAAAAATACCATTCAACCAATTCCAGTCTAATTTTTTGAAGTACCATTCAACCAATTCCAGTCTAATTTTTTAAAGTACCATTCAACCAATTCCAGTCTAATTTTTTAAAGTAGGGTTATTATCTTCCCTCTGTTGACATGGTTTATCACAATCTTTGCATTTTTTCTTTTTTTTTTATGCGTTGGCTATCTTAACATTTCACTTTATTTTTCTTTTGAAAAGAATGATATAGTACCAAAGAAATTGATCACATTTTCTTGCCTATATACACACAATAGAGTAGGGATCTCACTCACTTGTGTCTAAAGTGAGAGAGAATGTGATGAGTTTAAACTTTAAACCCCAAATATAGTATTTATACCGAGAAGAGCTTACAATTACGCGCACAAAAAATATAAACCAAAAGAAGTGACAAGAATTTTTGAAATACACAATAATTGTGTTATAAATTTCAAAAATTCCACTTTCACATCTATTGCGATGAATTTTCACGTGGAACTAGAAAGAAAACAACTTTTTTTTCTCTTAAAAGTTCAAACAAACACACACCCATTATATAACAAAATATAACGGATGTGTGTTTGCTTGAACTTTCGAAAAGAAAAAAATATATATATTTTTTTCCAAAACAAATTAAATTTTTATTTTTTATTATGAGTATAACAAATTATATTTCTAAAAGTAAGCAACATAATTAAATACTATTTTTAAATTAACTTTAAATAAAGAGTGTCTATGACACTTGCATTTTTTATGTTTCATGGACTCGAGATCAGGTGCTGTTGAGAAAAGTGAGCTTAAAAAAAGTCATTTCCCATGAAATAAGATCTTGGTATGAGATAATACCTGATGAGAGGGTCCTACAACACACATCCACAAAGCTACAAAACTTGAAAAAGTACCCCAACATATCAAAGTGCCCAAACACAGCACATGCAAGCCAATAATTTTCTGGATAGAAAAATGATAAAGCCTTCCGCTCTCACCAAACCCAAAAAGATACCCACCCTACCTGCTCACTTGTACCCTCCACCAGAAACCACTCATGGATTCAGGAAAAGCACAATATTCTCTCAAAACCATCTATGGCAAAATCAAACCACGGAGAGAGAATTTTATGCAGGTGTCCAGACTGACACCAGTAAGCATAATCAATGAGAAATGCATTTAGGGCATCCGGTATGCACTCATGAGTGGATAATACGTGAAGAGAGTAGAGACGGGAGTTGGTAACTTGTTATGGGCGGGGAAGTTGTGTGTCCCATCAGTGGACCCCACTCCTTATTATTTACTCCAATAGGGGTTGCAATTCGTGTTCGCGAATCGTAATCGTATCGTGTCAATTTAAGAGTATTCTACTAAGCAGCTTAATCTGAATATGACCTGTTTAATAATTGTATCAGGAACCCTTAACACTAACCTGACCTGTTTAAATCATTAATAATACTCTATCAAATATTAAATACTAGAAAAATATAAGTTTTAATCCAACCAAATTACTAAATAATCTCGAATCTACAAAAAAAATAATAATAATAAATAAATTATAAGATACAAGTTTAGATAGTTATTTTGGAACTTAAATAGAAATTTGCTTATGACACGTATAGTTAAACGGGTTGAACCTCTCTCAACCTAAACATGAAACGATTAACTAAACGTGTCGACCCGTTTACAACCCGAACCCGTTAAAAGTCAACCCAAACCTGTTTAACTCGTGTCGTGTTCGAGTCGTGTTGGCGCATCGTGTCAAACTTTGACGAGTTAATCATGTTGGCAGGTTGAGTGAAATAGATTATTATATCTCTTACTCTTGTCACTTCTTGGTACATATCATGAATCTACTTTTTACTTACTTTTTATGGCTCCCCACTATTTTCTCTCTCCCTTATCAATCATACTAGCTAGAAGAGCTTCCATTGAGTTTCTGGCCTATCCTTATTTTTAATTTTCACTTTCAGAACCTTTGTTTGTTTTCGGAAAACATGATTTGGCTAAGGATTGCCCATTTTTATTAATTCTAGGGTTTCTCTGAATTTGAAAGTTTGCAAATATCATGTATATTTTTTCCTCATGCTAGCCGTTTGCATTAAAGAGCTCTTTTTCATCACAAAATCTAGCCATTTGCATCAAACGACTATAATTTCGTTTGCATAAAAAAGATAGCCGTTGGTAATATAGCCGTTGGAAAAAAGACAAACAAAATTTAAAAATAAAAATTATTTTTATTATTTTTTAAATTAATTAATTAAAAAATATTAAAGTAGATAGTAGACGAAGCCAATTACAAGGGGGTTGTTTTTCTATATATCTAGGAAAATTCTATCCCCCCGCCCCCCTAAATTTTTTAATTTCTAAAATTATCTCTTAACTTTATATTTTTTTTCTCTTTTTACTTTATAAAAAAAGAGTTAAATTCTCTTCTTCAATCAGACTCTAATTTTTTTGTTTTTTTTCAAACTTCCCCAGGAAATTGTTTTTGCACTTGTAGTGCATGTAACTTTTTTTTTCACCAGGCTTAAATTTTGTGAAGTCAATGAGTGTAATTTCATGCAAAGATCTACATCTGTATTCAATGAAAATATTACTAAATTTTTTTTTATTTTTATATTGGTCAATTATTTATCTTTCTTATACTACTACTACTAATTGATTATCATATTATTTTGCAATGATTTTTTTTCGTATTCTTTGACCCTTGATTTGAACAAATAGTAATTTTTTACCTTTTTTTTTACACTGCGCCCCTGGTTGCACACCATGGGACATAATTAATAAAAAAGGAAAAGTGGATACCCACATCGGCACACTTTATTACTTTTAATAAAGTGGATAAATAATATCACACAAGTGCATACCTAAAGCCTTTAGAGAGTTGAATTTGGAGATGCTCTAAAGTGTGCTGAAGTGGCTATCCATTGTCTCACTATCCACTTTATTATTTTATTATTTTTTAATTTATTTATTTAGAAATTTAAATGTTTTATTTATTTTGTTTGTCTTTTTCCCAACGGTTATATCCCAGTGGCTATCTCTTTCATGCAAACGGCTAAATTTTGTGATGAAAAATAGCTTTTTGATGCAAACGGCTAAATTGTGTCATGAAAATGAGCAGTTTGATGCAAACGGCTAGCGTAAGGGGAAAATATATATATATATATATATATATATAGATATGATTGATGAGGAAAGAGAATATGGTGGAGACCCAAAAAAAGTAAGTAAAAAGTATATTCCCTGATATATATACCAAAAAGTGACAAGAGAGAGATATATTAATAAGGGGTGGGGCCCACTGACGGGGCACTCTACTCCTCACCTATGTTACCCGGACTCGGGTACGGGTGTCGGACACGGGTACGTGTCCAGGGGTCAGATTCGTCATTCTATCAATTTTCAGGATACGGGGACACGGATTAAAAGTATCCAAATATTGGACACGGGTACTCGGACACTTTGAAAAGAGAGAAAAATTTGTAAGTTTTTTTTTTATGTTTGAGACATTAATCATAAAACTAAAAAATATATATATCATAAAACTAAAAAAATTATAATTATTACTGCATTTGTTTGCCTCATTTGATTGGTGGCATATCATAGCTATGCATTCCCCAGTTATTACGGCTGTTTTATGGAAGCTGTAAATAAGAAATTCTAAGCTATAGGGCTTCTTTTGTATACCCAAGGGCGGGTTTGGGCTTGGGCTAATATGCCTCTGTATGTGCATCTTGGCATTTGGGCCTGTACAAGTCAAAGCACAATTAAAAAGAATGACTAATTCAATATGGGCTAATATGTCTTTGTATGTGCATTTAATTTAGTCATGGATTGGTGCTTGGGTTTTGGGCCTGCACAAGTCCAAAGCCCAATTAAAAAGGAAGCCCATTCAATGCAAAGTTACACTGTACACCACAGTAATGCTTTACAGCTGTGTCTCATCCCTTATCTTTTCAGATCAAAATAAACAGGTGTTAAGTTATTAACAATTGCGTGGTTTCACGCTCAAGATGGCACAAAAAATTGCACAAAAGCCAGCGCGTGCTGGATCACAAACAGAAAGTCGTCTTCAACCTCCAGACCACCGATCCGAACCAGAACGCCATTGTTGAAATAGAAACGTTCGTATGGCTACAGATTTAACAAAAAACACGAAAAAAATTCCTGATCCTTCACAAGCATCAAACTACACATCATTTTATTTATTTTCTTGGTCAGCCGTGTCCGATTGAAGAATGGAGGGTTGGACGCATATTCCGTGTCCGTGTCTTGTCTTGTCGACACGGGCACTTTGGCCTTCATTGACGAGTCCAGGTAACACAGCTCATAAGTCATATCAATATTGTAAAAATTAATATCAAATATAAAAAAGTAAATCCATCAACTATACAATCATCCAACAACCATAAAACAGAGCACAAATTTGTTTTCTTGAAAGGCAAAGCAAAATATGTTTTTTTGAATGGCAAAACAAAGCACAAAAAAGAAATAAATATGTTAAAAAAAAAAAATTGTTAACAAGAAAAAAAAGAAAAAGAAAAATCAGAGCCAAAAAAAAAAAAAAAGACAGAGAGAGAAGAGAACTAGGCGAAGAGAGAGATGTAAACAAAGATAAGAAAAGAGGGGAGATTTAGAGGAGAAGAGAGAAAAGAAAGCACGAAAGAACTGATG
>JAOTQH010000057.1:4968138-4980063 GCA_025631255.1 Cornus kousa | reverse complement strand
ATATTTTGGGAGAGCGAAAATGCACCATTGGAGTACATGTAGGGGCGGAGCCAGAAATTTTAGGTTTGGGGAGGGGGGGGGGGGATTTATACTACGTAACTAAAGTTTAATTTTTTTATAAATCAATTGTAGTATGATTTTTTATAAATACAAGTTGTAGTATATATACTTTGAGAAAAAAATTTAGATGAAAAATTGAAATTAGAAAGGAAAATATAGAGAAAAAACAACGAATTACAGTTTAAAATAGAAGATGTACATAAATAAGTATTGTTAGATAATCAAATTTTCTTCATTAATTGTTTCAGTTTTTTAAAATCTAACTTTTTGAAGAAAAATTTCGAGTACTTTGATTTTATTTGGGAAAGATATATCTAGATAAAAGATTAGAAAATAATAATAAATTTTAACTAATTAAAATAATTTTTAAACTAAACAAGGTGTCAATAAATATTGTTGTATAATTCTAAATATTTTTCTTGTAGATATCATTGTACAAAAATGTTTGACGAAAAATGCTTGAAGCTTTTTTATTAAACATGATGGAACATTAATGAATTTTATCCCTTTTTTTTTTTTCTTTCTTGAATTAATATTATAGATATTGTACATGTATATATGTAAATAAATTAACAATGTGTTATAATAACAATTATAATAATAATGATTTTGTTCACAATATTCGAGTTTTTAAAAGCACAGTTAAAAGAGTTTAAGTAGAATTTTTTTAAAATTTCAAGAAGACACATACAAAATTTATTTTCAAAATCTCTATTTTGGGGCTAATTTTCAAACTCTCTATTTTGGGTCAATATGTAATTGTTTTGAAAAAAATTGGGGGCCAATTTAAATTTTTAATGATTTTTAGGGGTAATATTTATAAATTAATTAATATTCAGGGGATAATAATAAAAATATTAAAAAAGTTTGGGGGGGCTATGGCCCCTGCTGGCCTCCCCCTGGCTCCGCCCCTGGGTATGGGTACAAGATATGTCGGATGCACGAAGTTGAATCGAACACCCAATCCTTCACATATATTTTTTAAAATTTTAAACATTACAGTAATAAAACATATAATAATGTATTTATTTATCAAAAAAAACATAAAAAGCATATAATAATGTATTTACATCTATAGTTTTTTTTTGTAAAGTAATGTAAATACATGCATAGTGCATACTAACTTTACCCGTATCCCTGTACCCTAAAATATGGGATTAGAGGAGGTCTGATAGATAGAAACACTTGCATCCACACACTTACCCTAGTCCGGGTAAACATAGGTTTCATCCAACCTCAAGGGTACATCCAAAAGTGGGATCACTAATTTTGTTAGCTTTGTCTTTGAAAACTGGTCAGTGTTAGAGTGGTACTGGAAACACAATTTGGCATAATTTGGGTGCTATTGGAATTCATTAAGTCTTAGATAGATAGATGATTTTATAATTGCTACTAGGTCTTTTTCCAGCGTAACACATGGTGGTTTGAGTTGTGTGCTCCTTTATTGTGCAGTTGCATAGATTTATGCCTTGTTCTTCAGTCATGGCAGGAGTTTTTGGACCAACAATTATTATTATTGTAGGCACATATTGAGAAAAGAAGGGTGCTTTTATATGTGAACGATTGAGTGAGGGGGTGTGGAATAGGGAGATATTTCATAAATTTCAGACTCAAAACGGGTAAGAGTATTTCTTGATGTGGGTAAAATTTAAAAGATCTTCTATGCTATCATAAAGCTTCGTTATCATCTAGTTGGGAATATTATATTTGAATGTTAATGGCCAGTTTGTAATAAATGAACTATCCTGTTCTTGTTATTGACTCTAACTTAGAAATCCTAAAAAAGGAATTGTTGCACACTTTTTTTCAAATGCCCTTTTGCAGTTTTTCTCTTTTAGAAACTAAATTCTTGGTTAAATATTTCTACTGAAATGCTTTTATAATTCAGAGATGGAAGTCTTCATTTGTTTGATGACATGTTGGTATCAGCATTAAAATTCAAGCTTATTACAAGATCTATTTTTTATACTTAGTTATCAAAAAAAGATCCATTTTTTTTATGCTAGACTGTTATTGTGAAGAAATGCTTGTTATTGAGTTGCCATGTAATTTGAAGCTTAGGACCAACAGAAGCTTGTCATTGTAATATACAGCAATTGCTTGAAAGAATTTTCAGTTTGTGTTATCAAAGTTGTGATTATAAATGAATCATACTTTTTTTGCTTACTCTTTTACATATGTTGATGAGTATATTATGACTGTGTGGTAGTGGCATATATTGAAGCTATCACTCATGCTGCGATACTAAAACAACTTGCTTGTCCATTACACAAACCTTAACAAACTACAAGAATTGCATGTTCATATTGAGAAACTTCTATAACAACTTTGTCTTCATGGTGAAAAAAAAATAATAAAAAAAGGAATAAAATAAAAAATAAAAAATCAATGGCACACATTAAAACCTACTGTTATTTGTATGCATGTACTTTTTTTAGTATGCTTTTTATATAGTAGAATTGTTTGTCCACGTGTAAATTTGGAAATAAATTATGATTATTTATTTAATTTGTTGGGGATGTGGAGCGAGAATTTCTTAACAAGTGGCAAGCAGTGCTCAATTAGGATTTGGTGAACTTGAATTCAGCAATTCAAAATTACATGCTGTTGATGTCCATCCATCAGCCTGAAATAATTAAATTTTTTTCTATAAATGTAACTAATTATTCTTCTCAAACATCTGTCTTGATGTCTAGGAAATCAAAATTTGACAAATAGTTAATCCCAAACTTTATATTCTTTAGTCCACAACTCGAGTCTTCTAATTGTCCATTAATTAATGGATTTTTTTTTTTTTTTTTTTTTCTTGTCAATTTGAAATAAAACGTAATGAAATTTAAAAATGCCAAAAGTTTCTAAATTGGTGCCTAAATTATTTTTTCGTTTTTTTTTCTTTCTTTTTGTCTAATGCTCTCTTCTTTCAAAAGAATCCTGAAATTGTTCATACTTTTGCAAATCCTCCTTGTTCTTTCCTTGTACATTATTCATCTTCATTTCTTATTTCTTTCCTTGTACATTAAAAATGGTTTTGTTAATGAATTATTCTGACACTGAGTAACTCCTACCTATCAAGTTTGTCATGGTGTATGCACATTTGTAGAAACACATCTGTTTGCCCCTGAAACTATATACTGATTTGGTTGTTATGTTATCTATACTAGATTCCTTTGCTAAAAGTTTTATGTGAGTTCAATTAATATGTGCTGTCTATTATTCTGCAGTCTAGATAAACATTGTTTTTGATATTATGTTAATTTATTTATTTTGGGTAAAAAACTAATATCACAACACTTACATGCAGGACCTTCCTGTGCACAAGTCCTTTTGGACCACCCTTGTACTACCATTAGTTATGCTCTTTTTTGCGGAGTTCTGGGCAGAATGCTGCTGTACTTAATATTATGATTTTAAACTTGCAAATTGATATAAATGTGATACAGTTATACAAGGAGTGGATTTATAGTTAAATCAGGTTCTAATTCCTGTCAAGTTTGTTTCAAAATCATGCCTTCTTGGTGGGGAAAGTCTTCATCCAAAGAAGTAAAGAAGAAAGCAAACAAAGAAAGTTTCATTGATACAATACACAGGAAACTTAAGATTGCAAGTGAAGAAAAGTGCAACAGTAAGTCTGGAGGGTCGCGGAGGTGTTTCACTGATACTGTTTCAGAAAAGGGATCTCAATCTCGTGCAGGGTCACGCTCACCGTCGCCCTCCACACAAGTAGCACGCTGTCAGAGTTTTGCTGAAAGGCCCCTTGCCCATCCACTTCCCCTTCCTGGGGTGCCCCTTTCAGCTTTAGGGCGTACTGATTCTGGCATCAGTGCATCAACAAAACCAGAATTTGACAGAAGCTCTAGGCCATTGCTGATTTTGCCCCTTCCTAAACCTGGAAATGTTCCAAACAGGCCAGATCCTACAGATGTTGAGGGGGGTTTAGCCACAGCTTCTGTTTCCAGTGATAGTTCCACTGATAGCGATGATCCATCTGAATCACGTCTTCCGAGCCCTTTGGCATCTGACTATGAAAACGGGAACAGAACTGCTATGAACAGCCCTTCCAGGTGAGTTTGTTATTGATAACTGTGATGTAAACTTTTGGCGATTATGTATGAGAGCTTTGTATTTACCGTCTTAATTATTTTTGTGTTAATTTTTCCCTAACAAAATTATTCTGTCCTTGCTGAAGCATAAAGCCCAAGGATCAATCTCCCATTGCCACCCAAAAGAACTCAAGAGAGATGTTGAAGCCAGATAACATTTTTTTGAACAATCAGACTCTCCCTGCATCGCCTAAGAGGGGACCTTTGAGCAATCAAGTGCTGAATTTGCAGATTCCTCGTCATGGTGCTTTCTATAGTGCTCCAGACAGCTCTTTGTCAAGTCCTTCTAGAAGTCCGATGAGAATTTTTGGTCCTGAGCTAGTCATGAACTCCGGTTTCTTGGCAGGAAAGCCATATCCAGATATAACTTTGCTTGGGTCTGGACACTGCTCTAGTCCAGGTTCAGGTCACAATTCTGGGCATAATTCAGTTGGAGGAGATATGTCAGGGCAGCTGTTTTGGCATCACAGCAGGTGTAGCCCGGAGTGTTCACCAATACCTAGCCCCAGAATGACAAGCCCTGGGCCCAGCTCCCGAATACAGAGTGGAGCCGTCACCCCTCTGCATCCTCGAGCTGGTGGAGGCAACACAGAGTCGCCTACAAACTGGCCTGATGATGGGAAGCAACAAAGCCACCGATTGCCCCTTCCCCCAATAAAAATATCTAATTCTTGTCCTTTTTCTCATTCATTTTCGACGTCAACAACTCCTGTAGTTCCACGAAGTCCTGGTAGGGCAGAAAATCCAACAAGCCCTGGTTCGCGATGGAAGAAGGGGAGACTGCTTGGCAGAGGCACATTTGGACATGTGTATCTTGGTTTTAATAGGTTAGTTACCAAGGAGAACACTCAATTTTCCCCCTTTTTTTATTTTTATCTTTTCTTTTTTCACTATGCTTTTTCTCATATTTGATTTTATCATATATATCATTTACGCAATTTATAATATCTTTTTGTGCTCGTTTTTCTATTTATATTTCCACTCTCATTTTACTTTGCTGCCTTATTTAGTGAGAGCGGCGAGATGTGTGCCATGAAAGAGGTTACACTATTTTCAGATGATGCGAAGTCAAAGGAAAGTGCACAACAGTTGGGGCAAGTAAGTTTGCTGTAGTACATTTGTTATAATTTAGTAATTTGATGGAAAAAAAGTATGCCTTCTTATATTAGTTTTATAGCTTTCCTTTGTGCACCTTTCATGTGTTCAAGGAGAACTTCATGCTTGCCATTGATATTTTTCAGGAAATTACACTACTAAGTCGTTTACGACATCAAAATATTGTGCAGTATTATGGTTCTGAGACAGTAAGTTTTCTGTACTCTTTGGTGCTGTTCTTGCTCTTTGTTTTATCTATCATTGGACGCTTTATTCTACAAATATATGATTGCTCATAATTTTTTATTTTATTATTATTTTTTTCCCCCAAACTTGACAAGTTGACACTGTTTCGTTTCTGTAAGGAATAAATGAGTTTTCCTAAAATGGTTGTCAATTAGGGGCTAATCCCATCTTATGATTCAAATTATGACAAATCCACGTGTTTTGATAATTGTCCTAATCTTCTGAGGTTTTGAGGTGGATATAAATTATAATACTTTGTGCTTATGCTGGTGGATCACAACCTTTGAAATTTTTAGGACTAATTTCCAACATTTGCACAAAAACATTATGCTGAATTTTTTGTTCATGGCATTGTTTTTATTAGATGTTTTGACCACAAAATAATATTGTAGCAGTAAATGGCAATTGAGGCCTTGGATTATAATAATTATTTTCGTTTGTTCTATATTCTTTTAACAGGTAGCTGACAAGCTATATATATACCTGGAGTATGTATCTGGGGGTTCCATCTACAAAATTCTTCAAGACTATGGCCAGTTGGGTGAAATAGCCATTCGTAGTTATACTCAACAAATTTTATCAGGACTTGCATACTTGCATGCTAAAAACACGGTCCATAGGTGAGTTCAGTTTTTGGTGATCATACTATGGGCATTCCAATTATTCCTTACTCTGAGTGGTCCTGGTCTGCTTTGTTTAATTTAGTTGTTTTTTGTTCAGGGACATCAAAGGAGCAAATATACTCGTTGACCCCAATGGCCGTGTGAAATTGGCAGATTTTGGGATGGCAAAGCATGTAAGACTGTACCTGTAAATTTTTCTAGACACAACTACATTCTTAACTTAAAAGGAACCGCACTGTAACAAAGAGTAACTAAAAATAGAAAGTGTAAATCATGCAAAATGTCTGGGACAGGGAGAAGTTGGAACTAAAAGTGGAAAACATGATAATAATACAATTCCAAACCTCCTGGAGTGAGTTAGAGTATGCCATGATATGAATAGAATTAGCTGATGTCAGTAGGCCCCCCCCCAAAAAAAAAAAAAAAAAACCCAGCCGGAAGTGAATTGGGGCTTCCCATGATATGCAATGGGTGATAACTGATGTTGCTAGCCTTATTCATCTCTTTTTAACATGAGAGCTGATGCTGTCTGGCTCCTTGGATAGTATACATAAAAGAATGAGCATCTCGTCAAAACGGTCAAAATGTTCAAGGGAGACAGGGTAGGGTCTGAAGGTCAGGAGAGAGTACATTTTAAATCCATTAGTAGGCTCCAAAGCAACTTACTTAGTTGGTGCCCCAGGTTTCAAGCTCTCTAGATGGAGAAGTCTCAGGCTAAAAGATGGGGGAAAAAAAAAGGGCCACAACTAGAGTAAATTTGGCTATGAATATCAAACCCTGTTTTCGAGAAAACTTCCAATAAACTTCTTTTTCTCCTCATATAGTAAATAGATTCTGTCCATATTGAGGGTACCAATAGGGGAAGAGGCAAACAAGAAATTAATATCGGTTGAGATAGTTACTGAAGGTCGCCGTAGCATGTGGATAAATTTTGAAGCTATGGTCCTTTACAAGAATGGTGGAACAGGATTCATATGCCCAACCCTTATTAGTTTGGTAAGGCTTTGGTTAGTTGATTTTGGTAATTAGATTAGTAGATATAGTTAAACCACCGCAGGTTGAACCAATTTTTGTAAAATTGACATAATACAGTGTGGTGGGAACAATTTTCTTTCCTAATACAGTTGGTTTCAAAGTACATGCTAATACTGATGTGCTACGGAATCTGTGAAATCTATGCTTTGAATTTTATCTTGTCAAGTTTGGCCAATATATATGGGTGTGTATAACTGTATATATATTATAGAATGGAAATAATCCTGTTAAGAAAAGAATTGGCACACTTAGTAACCTGGTTAATGCATTCTGAATACTTTACGCGCATCTTTATGAGGCTGCATTTTTTAGTCTAATTTAACTCAAAAAATTTGCAGATTACTGGGCAGTCTTGTCCATTATCATTCAAGGGAAGCCCTTACTGGATGGCACCTGAGGTCAGCTTGGTTATATGGTCAATACTCTTCTGATTCAATTAATGACAATGCTTTCTAGTAATACGGGAATCATTGATTTATTGGTTATTCAGGTTATAAATAATTCAAATGGTTGCAATCTTGCTGTGGATATATGGAGCCTTGGATGCACAGTTTTGGAGATGGCCACCACAAAACCACCTTGGAGCCAGTATGAAGGGGTTAGTAGATTAGGATACGCATGCTAAAAAAATTGATAATTTTTCTATTAGTGTATTATGTAGTTTGCTTCTTGTACAACTAGAAATATGAGAGCAATCTCATGCTTGTCATATGGATTGCTTGACCTGATTTTTTTTCTTATGTTATTCTATGCACTTCTTCAAAAGGTTGCTGCGTTGTTTAAGATCGGAAACAGCAAGGATCTTCCTGCAATCCCAGATACGCTCTCAGATGATGGCAGGGACTTTGTGAGACAGTGCTTGCAGCGCAATCCATCACAGCGTCCTACAGCTGCTCAGCTTTTGGAGCACCAATTTGTTAAAAATGCTGCACCATTAGAAAGACCCATTCTAAGTTCTGAACCTCCAAAAACAGTACCTACCTATACAAATGCAGTAAGATCTCCTGTAAGTGTTCTTTCTTCTTCTACCTCCCTCTACTTTTCCATACTATTCTGTATGCCACTGCTGGCATTACTTGCAACTGAGTTGCATGCATATGAACTGTTTGTTACATTAATTGTCTTTCTTGCGTTTGGGAAATGCAGTGGCCAAGTAAAAGAGATTTTGATAGGAAACCCTTCTTAAACTTATATAGATTGAAAGTATCTTTGAATTATTGACTGGGTATCAATTGATGGCATTTTGGAACATTCTTATCTTTGGATGAGTGGAGTATATTCCACGATCCCTTACTTTTGTGCTAGTTTATCTGCTTATTCAACTTTTCATGTAAAATTAGTAGAATGTTGGTCATGAGCTTCTTGCTTTGGTGGGGTAACTTGCTTGGCAATACATCTTCTAATGTGGTTGCGTAGCATTTTCAAATTTAATAATGGCCTGCATTTCGGTGCTTTTATGTTCTTTGAACCAACATTGTACTGAATCTATTGGGTTCTGCTACTCCTTGCATATCTGAGAATTGTTGTTATCCAAGCAAATTCTTTTGTTTTATAAGTTTTATTCCTTCATGGCTTTGTTGAAAAGCCTGCTGTGGCTCATTCCCCTAGGAAATAAAATGATTTGAAGGAATGTTTTTCTGTTTACTTTTGTTTAGAAGGCACTTATATATTTTTCTCATTTGGTGAATATATGTTTGCTGAAACTTGACCCTGGAAAGGGCTTGATTATAGGAAGGAGTAGCAAACTCTTTCCTGAATTTTTTTTTTTTCCTTCCTTTTCTTTTCTTTTCTTTTTTGGTGGAAAGTAATTATACATCGTGGATGATTGCTTGCATATGAATACATTCTGAGATCAGGAGACGATCATATTCGTCCCTATTTGTTACAAGTTTGATTCATCATCTTCTTTTTTTATAAAAGACAACAAAACATTGTATGGGAATGCGAAATGAACGGCTTTTGAAGCTAGATGTGACTTTTGGAAGCTAAAATGAAAAAAGGAGAAAAATTATTAGTAACTCCATCTGGTGTCAGGTGTTCAGCTCTTATATAGCTTGTTATCTGATCAGAAATGCTGCAAGATCATTGTCATGGATCATCTCCTGTAACACTCCCATATTTCCTAAGCTTCAAGCAAATGCTTCAGTGCTTTATATATATGTTCCTTGTTTACAGTTATCAAAGGTCAGGTTTGTCTATTTTCATAATTCTCTCTATAAGGAACCGGTTTTGTCAGAGAATGTTGTACAAATAAAAGTGTGTCTAACAAGCTCTAGTTATTCTGTTAAAAGATAACAGGTTTCTAACAAGCTCTAGTGTGCAGTGAATTGTACTTCTGCAATATGATCCTTAAAATCAAGGTTTGGTGGGGACCTAGATTTGGGAAAGAGATACCAGAGAATTAACAATCACAAGGCAAAACAAATAATTAGTTTACAGGATGGGGCATTTGAAATGAAGGCATGAAGTTGCTTTTCCAGACAGTAGATAAGTCCATAACTTGTCACCTTTTCCTTTTTTCCTATTGAGCATAGCCAAACACTGGATTAACATGTTGCCAATTAACTAACTTCTAGTTTAATGTAAAAGGCACGTATCACAAATATTTTAGTTTAGAATTGACTATGCCATCAGAGTTTATGCTTTACTAGTTTAAAAGTAGTTCTTTTTTATTGCATATTGAAAATGGCAGTCTTGAGAAGTGAATGTTCTAACAATATTGATGCTCAGGCAATCCTATTGCATATATTTTGTTCTGTGATGCACTTCTGTTGATCATTAATAAATTGACTATGTTCGCTCCTTTCATCTGCTGTGGTTTTTGGAATTCTTCTTGGTTGACTTTTGGTTCACACACTTGAATGTTTTTAGGGCATTGGACATACCAGAAGTCTTATGCACTTGGACTCAGAAGGAGTAGCCATCAATCACTCCAGAAATTCTAATTTTGGTTCAGGATTCAGGTTCTCTGTCTCTCGCTGTCTCTCTCTTTACCTGTATGTCCACTCACAAATGTACCCAGGCATACTGATGTTACATACAAATATATATATATATATATATATATATTCATGCATGCACAACGACACAATTTAATCTAACATTACTGGTAGTCCATATCTTACTGCTTATGGATAGTATATTGGTCAATGTGTTCATGCTGCTATGTAATTTGTATAAAAGCCATAAAGTTGTTTATTGGGTGGGGGAGAGAACTGGTAGTAGTTATAATTGTGGCTTTGATGCCATCAAACTTGTCTTGTATCCTTGGTTGCAAATATGACATATTATGGTTTTTTGGTCATATTAACTTCCCTCTGTAGTGATGATACTACCACCACCACCACCACCACCACTACTACTACATAAAAAATTGACCAGTTTTCATTACTACTACTACTACTACTACTACTACTACTAAAAAGATTTGTTTTCATGTCAACTTTGATTTACCTAGTGTCTAGTCTTCCTTCTGTTTTCTAATATCCACATACTACTTTTTCGGTTGATATTCCTATCTTTTGCTCGTGTATAAGATAAAATTGTCATGCAATAGTTGTCTTATTCCATTCCATCTGATTCCAGTGATGTCCATATGCCGAGGAATGTATCGTGCCCGGTTTCTCCCATTGGAAGCCCTCTCCTACATTCACGGTCACCACAACATATCAGTGGATGGATGTCGCCTTCTCCCATATCCAGCCCTCGTACCACATCTGGGACATCCACACCTCTCACTGGTGGCAGTGGTGCCATTCCATTCCATCAGTCGAAGCAGCCAAATACGTACTTCCATGAAGGCATGGGAACCATGCCAAGGTCCCCAAACAATCTCTACCCCAGTGGTGGCACTTCCCATCAAGACCCTAAACCTGACCTGTTTCGAGGGATACCACAAGCCTCTCATGTATTCCGGGGGATACATTCATCTGAAAATAGTTTTCTAGCAAATCAATTTGGACGGCCTGTCCATGGGGACTCGAGGGAACTATATGATGGACAGACTGTGTTGGCAGATCGTGTGTCCCAGCAGCTCTTGAGGGATCATGTGAAATTGAACCCATCGCTGGACCTTAATCCTGACTCTCCAATGCTAAGCCGCGCCAATGTAATTTAATTTCCACGTGGAGCACCTGATCAGAGCTGGCTCTCAGGCGTATCTCTTCCCTATGATTTTATGCAATAGTAACTGAAAGAAGACAATCCATTGAATGAATTACGTCTTTTTTGAAGTTGAAATGGGAAGAAGAGATTATTCAGTTTTGGGCTTGGGTAGTCATGCTCGGTATGGTAAGTAATATCGATGTTAACAATTTTAGTTGCACTGTAATTTTCTTCTGATGTTTACTGTCGCAACACTTTTATCTTTCTTGGACGAAAAATCTGATCGGGACAACTGAACTTCGATTTTACAGAGAGAATGCAGCCTCTGGAGCTCCATAATACGGCAGTTCCTTACAGTGAAGATCTTTTCAGCTAGTGTAAAGAACTGTACATTTTTAAGTTATCATACATGAAAACAAAGTATCTTGAAAAAGCTTTTACTTTTTGGATTCAGTAGTACTTTTTAGCTCCTGGTGGGTTTCAAAAGTAGGTGAAACCGCTGTATAGAGGAGGGGTTGGGTAGTAAACTGAGTCCAGATTTTTTGTGGGAAAGGCAATTTGAGGAAGTGCCAGTCTTGGCCTGTTCAATCTGCTACGTTGATTATGGAAGCTCAGTCCGAACTTTACAGGTGGTCGGTCCTCTGGAAAGTTGTATCCAAGTC
>JAOTQH010000057.1:4957285-4968038 GCA_025631255.1 Cornus kousa | reverse complement strand
CCATCCCTGCCCCTACTCTATTAGACAAAGTATCAGCTCCACCCTGCGTACTCTATTTTATTACGGGATGGAACAGGACCGAACGTGTTATGTCACTTTTATTATGTAATAAAAAAATAATAATAAAAATAAAAAATAAAAAATAAAAACTAGATATACCTACAATAATCAAACTACTCTTCAAGTTCAATTCAAACACACCTTCTATTGTGGACCAACATTCTTGTCATTAATACTCAACCTTGACATAAATTATGAGGTAATTGACCCGTTTGTTGGTGATGGGAGCAGATGTGTTCATCATATAAAGCAAACACGCATTCTCCGCTTGCAAAATTCAACCGTCAACTTCTTGAGAGGAGAAATCAAACTATCCGAACTAATGACCCGGTGATGGCCACCAAGATCCAAATGTAATAATATTCATTCATATAACTCAACAAAAGATTACACAACCCTGCTTACTCAATAATTTACACACATAATTAACATTCACGTGCCAGATCCACACCACATTCAAGATAAAAAGGAAAAGAGAGCTAAAAGAAGGAAACCGAGTGAAAGAAAGACGGACGAGGCAGGCATGTGGCAAGCATTATCAAAGAGTCAATTTGAAATGAACCTGTGTTCCTTTTTTTTATTATTTTAACAAAGATCTTTGTAAAATACGAGTCAATGACAAGAACCTTCAATCACTCACTAATAAATTTACCTTTTGACTAGATGGAAGTGATTTCTTTATTCTTTTTACACCTTTAAAGCTTCCTCTCTCCTTCTTTCAGACATTATTTAATTCAAGTCTTTTTCACAAATTTCTTCAATTTGAAATGAATGTGTGTTCCTTTTTTTCACAAAGACCTTAGCAACATACCGAATCAATGACGAGAATCTTCAACCACACACTAACAAATTTACCTTTTGATTAGATGACGGAAACTCTCCTTTATTTGTTTTATGCCTTTCGAACTTCCTCTCTCCTGCTTCTAGACATTATTTAATTCAAGTTTTTTCGACAAATTCCCTCAATTTGAAATAAATGACCAAAGTGATAATAGGCATCTCTCACTTGAATTTAACATAGACACCAAAGTAACAAAATCTATCATTTGAATTTAGAAGAGAAGATGTATATCCAGAAATCACCATTCTTTTCGACGAAAGAGGAGAGAATGGGAATGTGACTTTAGTTTAACCAGGATGACTGCACTTGTCAATTATATAGAATTACAATGAAACAAAATCTGAAAATTGCCTAAGTGTGATAATAGAATGAAATAAGTGATTCTTACACAGAAAATACGTATCGATAATAATGGATTGAGCGTACCCACATTTTTGGCATACAACAGTTCGTCATTTCAGCTAATATTCTGCAGTTCTAAAGTTGTTTGGAATCTTCAAAACCTCACAGCACCTCTAATGTTTGTGAGGATAATCATTTGATAGACAACAAGAATTTGTTGAATTCACCTCCATATAAATAAAGGAATGACATAATAAAATATTTTGTACACTCTAATTTCTGCTTCAGCTGCTTTCTGTTTTCAAACTCATGTGTCAAATTGTTCCAGAATTCCAGTTTTCCAAATTACTTCATCACACAAATGAGTTCCATAACTTTCCAGATTTACCCAAAGCACTCCGCAAATCAACGGTCAATTATCTAAACTACTTGGGATCGGTCAAGCCCAGACTGAAATCCCACAGTTTCTTTGCCAGTTCTGCATCTTTACCTAAAGCGCTCGGTTTGGCTACATTATTGTCTGAGAAATACTCACCGCTCACCCCCTTAACTTGCGGGTGCAATGCCACATAGCATGTAGTTGCTGCTCCCTAGAACCAGAACAAATGAAATTAATAAGCAAAAAGTGTTTTATAGAAACATCTTAAGCAAAATAAATGGCATAAACAAGCAAACCCAGCAGGATCTTTGTTTTGAAACACAAAGATTATTGTATTCAAGGAAATTCTGCTGTGTATGTTGCATTAAATTAGAGAACATACCTGCGGAACATTTTTAAGCACATATTTACTGATCATATTTGCAATGCCTGCAAGGAAACAAAGCATTATTAGCAAATCAGGTAACTGTCATATGCACTGAATAAATGAAATAACTTATGAGCCAATTATAGGAGATGACGTGAAATGTTTTAAAAATGATCCATCAAATTCAAGCATCATTCCAAAATGTATGAACAGAACATTTCCAATACAGTGATGATACTGTAAACGAGTGTAACATAGCCAGAGGGAATATATAAACTAGCATGAGAAAGGGTGCTCACTTCTGAATTACCAAAACGTTATCTGAGAAAAAATGAATGGTTTACATATACTATTAGAAATTTAGACTTAATTCGTTCCATTTGCATTCAATGTTCTATACAGATCATTTTTTTTTTTTTTTTTGGGTCAGAAATCATCTCTTGCATTTTACCTCTTAAAATTGTATCCACTAATCCTTCACATTAGTGTATTCTCTAGGAGTAATATGTAGTCCACTGAACTGACATAATATGTCTTTGTTGATTTCACCTACTGCTTTCTACAAGCTTTTATCCAGGCGCCCCTTGGACTCGTGGCTACAACGTAAACTCTGGATATCCACAAGATTTGGGTTAGTTTTGGGCTAGGATAAATTTATTCACAACCTGAGGTCCTGAAGTATTGAAGGTTACAAAAATAAGGATTTGGTATGGGGGCAATGCTTGGTTAACCGGCAAAAGGCATGGATGGTCAAACATAAGAACCGAATTTGAATCCCGAGAGCAGCCAATTTGTGCAATTAGTGCCAAAGGTAAGTTTTATACCCAGTTTACAAATCCCAACAACTAGGTGATAACGCTGTACATAAATAAGGATTTTATACTGATACAAAATAAGTAAACTTATTCACGATCCTAAACAAATAGAGAATCACCGCAGGATTTGTTATGCAATTGAATCAAATCAACTTGACAAGTCACAATATGGCCACATAGATTTCTGGAGAATAGAATTAGATACAAATAAAATGCATATATATTTACCGTCAATAAAGCTATGGTGACGAAGAAGATTGGTGGCAATAGATCCAGGATGAAGTGAATTGGCAGTTATCTCCACGCCTTCTGCCTGGTTAATTGTAGAAAAAGAACCAAAAATGTAAATTAGATTCTCTCAAGCATGATAATGAAACAATTATTTAAGTATGAAACGATGGCACCAGTGACTGTTGTCATCATTAGCACCTCGTCTGAATAAGCTAAGACCTACATGAACTCTTAATTACAAGAATTGTAGACATCATTCAATCCAAAAGATGATGTAACTATTCACTTTCAGAGAAAACTAAGGTTGACAGTTGTCTCTACTTGACACATAGTTGATCACTTCAAATAGATAACTTTCCCGAAGTGGTAGGGTTCAAACTTAGGTTGCTCTTAGTCGCAAGTAACATTTAAAGATGTATTTCATGGTACTAGACCAAACAACAACAAAAGATTGTTGCAATTCAATTATTCAACAGAACAATCATTTATAGTTAAACAAAATCTGGGGGGTCAGCTGTTATTTAAAAATCTGGGGTCAACATAATAAGAGGAATTATGCTAATCATAGAATCAAGGTAGAATGGGTTAAATAGAAAAGCGCGTCTAAGATATTGTGTGATTGGCGTATCCCTCTAAGTACTAAAAGGAAAGTTATATAAAACAGCTATTAGACCAACCATTTTTTGTGTGACAATGTTAGGCAACTAAGAAACAACATATATATTGAGTTTGACGAAAACGTGAATGAAGAGAAGAAAGTATAGAATTAAAAATCAACACAATCATGAAATGGTTGTAGCAGCAGCAATGGCAGATAAAATGAGAGAAAATAGATTAAAATGGTTTGGACACGTGCAAAGAAACAATATGTGCACCAGTTAGGAAGAGTGACATGGTCCACATTGAATGCGAGGAGAAGGGGAAGAACCAGATTAATATGAGCAGAGTTCCTAATGAAATAGTAACATGTGGTTTGACTAGTGCTATAACCTTAGAGCAAAATGGAAAAATAAGATTCATGTAACCGAGCCCAAGTAGTTGGAAAAGGCTTTCTTGAGTTGGATCAAGTACTAGAGAGAGAGAGAGAGGAGAAGGTCTTGAACATATTGCTACCTCATCTTGTCTTCCCTGCCAAACTAAGTACTAGATGTATCACTAAAATGGCTGCTTAAGAGTTGAGAAGATGTCAAATACGCAGAATGAAAATGTGGATAACACTTCTTCTCTTTTGGATTAGTACTACACACAAACATTTGTCCCAGTCCACAACTTGAACCATGTATCACCTTCATTGGGGTGGAAGGAGATACCATAATTGTACGCGGTTGACATATATGATATATGAGAGCAATAACTGAATGGGCTAGAGGCCTAGAACCTATTAGACCAATAGTTTTAGGATACCGCGATATAACCAAAGCAGAAATAAAACATTGTATCCTCACAGAGAAGAAACCCATTTAAACAAAAACCAGTGTAGTTGCTAACCACCCTTCACAATGGGACCTGCCACCTCCCTCAAGGCTTTGGTGGGCAGTGGCACTGAGAATGTTGTTTATGCACATTAAGAGCATCACTAGGGTAATTGCTAAAACTTGTGAAATAGTAGGCAAGCCATGGGCCAGTTGTCACAGATTCTTGTCCGACATAGGGTAGGGATGGGTTATAGGCTTGCAAGAGGGGTGGGGGTAGACACCACCACCTAATAGCTTAAGCTTTTGGGTTGAATGGAGAGTGTTCGGCCCATTACAAGTGGTATTAAAGAAGGCCCAGTCCCTTATCCGGTGCCATGCCAAACGCCCACTCTGAGGTGTTGATGTCATTAGCGGGTCCCTTGCTGGTAGGGTGAACGAGTAGGCAGGGAGGTCCGACCACAACAAAGGCGTTGTGGGTTCATGAGGGGGAGAATGTCATGGATTCTTGTTCCACATCAGGCGGGGATGGTATGGGATCTGGGCTTATAAGGGGCGTAGGCAACACCACCTAATAGCTTGAACTTTTGGATCAGATGGCAAGCACGGCTCATTACACTGAATGATTCTCTCTGCTGCTAGCACTTCTCACCAACACGATTTAAGTCCTGCTGTCTTAGGAGATGATTTCACTACTGATTCTCTGACACTCCAGAGGAAGGGATACAATGCTTTCATTCAACAGGCTCAGCAGATTTCCATTGATGACATAACTTTCAGGCACAGAGGTACATACCACCGAGTGAGGGCGTGGTCCCCCACTGATTTATCATTATTATTTATTTATTTATATTAGATACCTAAAATTTTGGCTCAAATCCTAGTAATGCCCCCACTGAGTTTTTAGTAAAGCCCATTACATATCCCTGCCCCCATGCCCCCCTCCTCTCTCTCTCTAATTGACGCACCAGAGACCCCACATGCATGATGCCCTGACCGTCGCACCCCCATGAAGCTTAGCCCTTGATGCTTAGCCTTTGTTTAAGGCCATCCCTCAAACAATTTTCTGGCTTTGTCACTGGTTATCGTTAACCATCCCGGTATTGTTACATGCTTTAGCTTCTTCGAATTTGTGATTTACTGAGGAGCATATGTTCACGAAGGATAATGTTTCTGTGTTTTCTTATTGAATGCTCATTCTTCTTCAAATTCATCAGTTTGCTGTTGACTGTCATTCCTCCACTTTTGCTAGAATGCATAGTGGCGGTTATGCTAATGCATCAACTCTTGATTTATCATCAGTGCATCATATCCTAGGTTCTATATATTAAGAATTCTTAGATCACTTTAAAACCAATTTGCTGTCAGAAATTAACTGAACACATTTTGCTAAAAAAGAAAAAAATATCATTTACATGGTCATAGTAAAGACGTATGATTCAAAATCAAACTCCTACGCTACTGCCAATTCATTGGATAGTTAAGTACCAAGAATACAGCAATTACCTTCAAGTTCCTTGCCAGCTCATTAGCATGCAATATGTTAGCAAGCTTTGATTGTCCATATGCGTATAGGGTGTTGTAACTGAAAAGCAATAATAAATCAAAGAAAATAATTTATGTTTAACGGAGTTTAAGAATATAATAAGCACCTAATTTTTATACAAACAAGAATTTACAAAGGCACCATTAAGTGAAGAGATACATATGAAAGAGTTGTCATACATTACCTTGGTTCATCATTTATTTTATCAAAACGAATTCCTTCATGATATGCAAATCTATGACCCACTGACGAAACATTAACAATCCTTCCTTCTTTCTGGCTTTCACGTGCTGTGTTTTTCATGGTCTCCAACAAAAGATTTGTCAAAAGGAAATGGCCTGTAAAAGGTAACATATTGCCTCATATTTGCATAAAATGTTCTGTGCATTTGATAGATAGTAGCATATCAATGTGGTACCACTACAAAAATAAAAATAACAAAATTCAAGAGAACAGAGCATGCAACAAATGGAACTTCTTGAACACAAACAAACAAACTGTGTGTCATTCCAATGTTTGAGAATTCCTTTGTTAGAGATCCTTTTGGATAAAAGCCATCGTTGGTGCATGCTAGAAACTCGAACTCATAACAGTAAGGAATATGTTTGAGAAATTCCTTTGTTAGCGGGTTCAAGTTATAGTGCCGTCACTTTGTGCAAAATAATAATAGAGGTTAAATTCATCTCCAATTTTCCACCCCAACACTTGAGTAGATATTGGGTGCGCCATCCATGCCACGTCATTGGTATATCCACCCAATAATAATACACCATTTTAAAAAAAGTTGGCCCACCTACTTATAAAATTGTTGATAAAGAGATGATATGTTATAATTGATTGGGTGGTTATACTAATGACATGGCGTGCGCGGCGCACCCAATATCTACTCCCAACACTGCATGTAAAAAGGGAACATACACTGAGTAATGTAAAGATGTAAAGTCATCCTCTTGGTTGAAGGAAGAACAGATATGTGGGCAAATTAAGAAGAGAAAAGGATGGGCTGATTTGAGTTTCTACTTTCTAGAGCCTCTCAATTGATAGAACTCCAACCAATATTCGTTAATATTAACGCCCCCTCCCTTAAATAAAAAATAAAAAAATAAATTGGTTGCAGCCTTGCAGGTAGTTGATAATTGAATATTTGAATTTGAATTTTTTTGTCCCCCCCTAGTTGAAACTCATACACCCACCTTGCCCCCATGAGGACTTAAACCCTTGGCTTTCTACTTTAGAAGGTAGTACCACTTCCACTAGGCTACTCCTTGGTGGTTCATTTGTTATTACAATATATATATGTGTGTGTGTGTGTGGAAAAAATGAAGATAAAGGATCTTTGATGATGTGGAGAGTCTAGCACAGATCAAGGAAATCCTGTATAGATAGATTAACATCAACTTTTAGCTTTCCAGAATTCCTACATTCCTGGGATCTAAATCTTATACGTTGCTAAAGAGACCATAATTCAACTTTGATGATTGAGGAATATACCTAAATGGTTGGTTGCAAACCGCAGTTCTATAACCCAGTTAACATAAACAATTTTGGAACACCACAAGCTTACATATTATAAACAAACATCAAACAACTTAAATGTAGCATACCTAAATGGTTGGTTGCAAACTGCAGTTCTATGTTGTCTTGGGAGAGCATGAAAGGAGGAGCCATAACCCCTGCATTGTTACTTCCAACAACAAAGACAACATTTCACTTATTGTATAGTTTCAAAGTGAACTGGTAGCATTGGGTCCCTGAGAGGGTGTGTGATTCATAAGTTTCAAAAAAATAATAGCAATAACACAAACAAGACAACAAGACATTCAACTGCTCCTGAGTAGTATTCTTACATGAGAAGGTTCAAGGGATGACCCGAGGACTTGTATTCAGATGCAAATTTCCTGACAGATGCCATTGAGCTGAGGTCCAACTCCATAACATCAATTTTAGCATTTGTGGTTTCCTTATGTATAGCTTCTTTAACTTTTCTGCCGGTATCCATATTTCTTACAGCCATGACAACATGTACACCATGCAAGGCAAAGACACGTGCAGTCTCAGTGCCAATACCACTTGATGCTCCTGAAATTGAAAGAATACTAGCAGTGAGATAACCAATATATTAGTTTTAACCTTTTTCTCAAGTCACAACAGTTGAAATAATCATTACCCTACCAGAATGTGAACACCAAAAATGCCAAGAAGAGAGGCATGCAAATCATAGAAAAGTCAGAATTGCAATATCATTCCGGGTAAATAGAAAGAAAAAACCTAATTGATATAACCAAAATTAAATTAGAATACCTTTAAAATGGCAAAATTTGTTTTGGAAGTTTAAGTTTTAAGAGAAATTGAAGAAAACATAATTGCTTAGATAAGGGAGCATAGAAAGACAGGACTTGGCATTAGCTACCTTTCCGAATATTCCAGTCCTGTAAGCCTTCCATTGGATAAGAACAACAAAAAATGTAGCACTGGGAAAGGTTACCATTAGAAACGCTGTCCAATGTATATCAGAATCCTCAAACTGTTTTAAGTCTGTTTTAAAATTTTAGACAGAAAGGAGATAAAATTCCAATCATTCCAAAAGACACCTTTTATTTTTTTTCTTTTATATATATATTTTTTTTCTCTTTTCTGGTTCAGTAAATTCAACAAGTACCTGGCAGCTAGGAGAAACAAACCCAAACGAAACCATTTATATAACACACCAAATTGTTGTAGAAGTTAAGGGTCGGAAATTTTTAGAGGGCACATTTCACTTAACAAAGTATTTTCATGAATTTGCTTTTTCAGAATTGAACAGTACAGCATATGCTCTGATACTACAATGGATGTGACCATACTGAATCCAGATGCACCCAATAATCATCTAGCATTATCACCCATTAAACCACAACAACTTTGTCCATAACAACAAATTAGTCACCAAAAATATCAAACAAATAAAAAGGAACCCTACTTCCCAAAGGGAGGTCAAGGTTCGAGCCTCAGTGGAGAGGCATGTGTGAGTAACAACTAAGAAAAAAAAAAAAAAAAAAAACCTGGAATTTAAATAAGGAGATATACAAGGCATGTGAGCTAGTGGTAGTTGAGAATTCAAGTCTCCCCAGGAGGAAAAAAATAAATATGGAAAATCCATAGATTGCTTCCTTCTACCATAACAACCCAGTTGCAAAACTGCATAGTGTCATTTGAAACTGTTCCCCCACTATAGTTGTTAGAGTTACTAGAGAAGTTTTAAAACTTCCAACTCTTAAATTTCTATTGGTTAGAAATTCAAAACTCCTTAATAATTAACGGTAAATAATAATAATTAAATTAAAAGAAATTAAAATAAATATTATAACTGTTAAGCCAAACGCTGCATCTCTTGATGAAAATACGCAATCAAATTCTATTAATATCTAGGTTTTGATTAGCGGAGAGAAAAATATAAAATAACAAGTTCTACTCTCAGAAAACCTACTGTGATTATATCCTTTTTGCAGTCATATAGTCTACTCCTACAATATATATATATATTCTCTATTTCTCTGGGCAACGTGACATCAAACTTTGTGAAAGCTTCTCTGTGATCGTGCGCATAGGGAACCATTGGAGTTGTATCTTGGAGACTTTGGTAGATCGAAATTACCTGCAAGTAAGGGAGACTTCAAAAACTTTAGGACAGTGCATTGCGTGCCTCTCCATCTAACAGGCCAGAACTATTGATCTTTTACTTTTCTGATTTGTTTTACTGTTTCAATACAATTATATTTGTTGTATAATTAATTTTAAATATTAATTGTTTTATTATTATTATTTTATTTTTTAAAATATCTTTCCCATTCCATAAACAGAAATTATTTTACAATCTGTAAATCAATATACGTTACAATAGCATCATATATTATTCCATGAGATAGTAATCTGAAACTGAAGCTAATAACCTAAAATCAATACCCGTAACAATTAGGGGTCTATCATTCTTTTTCTTTTCTTTTTTAATATCTTCCTCAAATTTTTGAATCAGAAAATTTATCAACCACCACAAAATGAACAGAACACTTGTAGATTGATATTCGAACAATCCCCTGAAAGAATAATGAAGAATATGCATAAAATAATTAAATAGAAAAGGATAGAGAAAACAAAAGAAGAACCCAGATGAGAACAAAACCTGTAACAATGGCTGTGAGGCCAGTTCCATCAATTCCTTGTGTGACCTCCTCAGCAGTAGAGGAAGCTGAGAACCCAGACGGCCCTTTCCATCCGAAAAACCACATTTTTCTCTGATATTGATCACAAAACCCAAACAGGGTCTTCTTCTTGGTCAGTCAGTGTACTACTCTACCAAAGTCATACATAACATATAGCCATATATTATTTACATGGGCATAGTCGATTATCGGTTTCTTCGTTGAAAATTGAAGGAGCTCAACACGTGTAAGGTCAAATCAACGATGATTTTTACTGCCACTTGATCTACACAAAGCCGTCGATTTCGTTCATGAAAAATGAAAGTGCGTCAATTGATCGGAAGATCGAATCTCATAATACCAATACCATTAGTATCAATGGTGACAGTGACAAAATATAAATAATAATAATATTTTAAAAAAAATGAAAATAATAAAGAGAGAGAAAAAATAATTAAGACTAAATTGAGTAAATTCTAGTAAGTTTGTTCATTAATAAAACCTAAACGTTTTAAAATAGGATAATTTTATAATTTTTTTGAAAAACAATACTAATTGAATGAGCACGTAAAAAAAAAAAAA
>JAOTQH010000057.1:4937148-4948446 GCA_025631255.1 Cornus kousa | reverse complement strand
CTATATACTAACTCAATTATATATATATATATATATAATTGAGTTAGTATATAGCACATTTGCTACCAAATAGCAATAAATATTACCCAAGGCATTCTAAAATATCAGATATCTGAAAGAATTTTGTAGGGGTGCAAACGTAAAGGGCAAGGTAACAGTATACACTGAGAAATGTACAAGGGCCAAATCATGAAACACCTATACATATACATACACATGCACACATATAAATACACATTGCTCTTAATAAATAATCAACCCTGGGTTAATCTAAGCCCATTAAGGGCTAATGTAACATTTCCAATTTCTGCTAGGCATTGATAGACTGGTGCTTTACCAGGACTATTGATGATGATCTACCGTGTATTAGCAAATACCACAAAATTACAAGAAGCTGCATTATTTTTCTTCATTTGATTCTTCAGATGATTGGAGATGGATATGAGGGCAGACTCTTTCTGGTTCTCCTCTTGTCCAGAGAATTTTAAGATCGCCTCTCTTACTTCCCAGTGCCAAAAAGGTTCCTGCGTTTATGCGTGAAAAATTAATGACAAGATAATTGCAACATATAACGCCGTTTTGCATCCAAAAAGATTCCATTTGCTTATTGCAGCGAAAATTACCGAGTGTGAATGGGACAATGTAAAGAAGTGCCGGTTGGCCATGACCGTCCATCAGGTTCAATGCAACGTATGTTATAAGAAGACCTGCCGTGGATTTGAAAAATCATAAGAATATTTTGACATTGCAAAATTTTAAATATACTAAGAAAAGAAAAACCATGGTAATGCAAATATGACCAATATTATTAAGTTCTTTTTACTTCTTAACCTTCTTTCATTGTTAACTAGAAAGAGAAAGGAGATCGGTATTATTATTTTACCTAATCCATAAGCAAGCATTGCCCACAAAAAGTATCCAGCACGAAGATTCTTCTTTGCCAGCCAATCATACCTGCAAAGACCATTTATGTTATTAACTAAATTGAACTTATTAGTCGGAATAGATCAGATATTGATTTTCAACTCATTTGGTGCGCGCCAAATTACAATTAGCTGTTCTGTTGCTAAATGAGAGAGAATAATTCTTACTAACAGCTGATCTAGTACAAAAGGTAAAAAGTTGTTACAATTTCAAGTCCAGGAATATTGGTTGTCACATTTTTGGAGATCTATGTTTGTTACTGAAATCATAATGGTATTATTAACTTTTCAAGTTAAATATTTTACTATTAACATTATCCTGAAAGACTGAATAGTTAGAGAACTCTCAATTTATTAGTAACATCTTTCCCTGAAAAGCAAACAATTTTTTTTTTATTAAATCAGGCAAATTTGGCAAACCACAACTATTGCTACAAGAAACACCAAAGTATATTATCTGAGCTCAAGCACGGGAAAAATAAAGCACCAATAGAAAGGAAACTCTCAAACAAAGACAAGTTTGCAGATGTCTAACCTAAGTGAAAATGCTATTAATAATCCTGGCAAGATAATGTCACCAAATCCTATGATGCTGTAACCACCCCATGGATCATACATCCGTGGAATCTTCAAAAGCATTGGAATACCATCCTCTCCACTTTTATCACCACGAGCTACCTATAATGATATAAGCAATCCAAATTAATATTTTACCAATCAAAGCGTAAATATCCTGAAACATTAAGTTGTAATCAAATATGATGATAAAGTAATGTGTGAAAGATTACTTACCACAATCATCACACTTTCATGGAACAACTTCGTTGAAACAAACACCCAAAATATATCATAAAGAAAAGCACAACTGAGAAGAACTGTCCCCACCTGATTTAAAAAAGCACTCGACATCATGTCAGAAAATATATACTAAATATTAAAGGATGCTATTGTTTTGAAATGCATTCCATTTATAATTTTGCAGTCTTGACACTAAGTTGTTCTGTTCAACAATTCATACCAATTAAAGCATTAATAAATTAGGCATGTTCATAGGATTTCCATGAAATTAAGAATAATGAATGCCTTGCGTTTCTTCTCGAATAACCAAGCTTGTTAATCAACTAAGCTTGTTCACAAACCAATTCTTGAAGGAAACAAACAAGAACTTTTGCAACATTGGACGACTTTTCTGCTTCCTTTTCCCATCTGGTTTCACAAGAAACTGGTGTGGTTCAACATAATTCAGTTATGGACCTACGCCATTTTCTTAGTTGACTTTGGTGGTTAAAATCAACATCTAAATAGGTGGATAAAATGGTAAGAGACTAAATGGTTTTAAACCACCCATCCGACGACCCTAAAGGGAGGACAATAACAATTTTCTAGACAAGGAGGGAGAGCATTGTAATTGTCAGACATCTAATTGATCAATGCAATTTACCCAACTTTAAAAACCCCGGCAAAATCCATTCCATCATAATAATATTCATTCCAATTTATAGTTATTTTTTATTATATCTTCATAATACTTGCGACATGTAGGAGCTGATGTCCAGACTCTAGGAGGACATTAGTAAACACAGTAGCATTATCATTGACATCATTATTTCTAGTGGATTACCAAACAAATAGCCCTCAAAATTACAAACCATGATAGCATTTTCTCAAGGTAATGCGTAATGAACTCAAGATGTGTGAGGTTTAACCCTTACACTCCGTCATAGATTGCATTGAACATACTTTAAAATGAGATATCCATGGAAGTTTGAGATTAGCTGCAAATTAGGAATGAGCACATGTAACCTTGAGGCCAAAGCCTTGCATTCCTATATATATTGATGTATAAAGCATTAAGCATAAGTGTGCATGGAAGAACACTAACTAAATTTTGTAGATAATGTCCTCCACTGAAGTCCATCGAAGGAACATGTGAATATAATGGAACACAAACGTGGGATTTTCAATATCTTCCAGAACAACTTTATATCACGACCATAATTTAAAACCCAACGGATCCAAGAAATGGCTAAGGCAAGCCTAACGTAGAGACATTTCCAAAAGATAGCAAAATGAGTTTGAATCATTACCTTTAGATTAGGTACACGTACAATTTGAAGAACTGTAATTATCAGTGCAATTCCCTGATTCAAGAATAAGTAGAAGATAACATCAATAGTTGAACTTTTCCATAATTTAGAACAAGGCTGTGACATGTGCTCAAGTACCAATCATTACTCGGTGAAGTGATAAAAATTCATATTGCCAAGCATGAAAGGTTCCGATCTCAGGGAAGGCAGTCATTTTGTGCAATTAATGCCAAAGGACAGGTCTGTACCCACTCTGCCCCTCCCATACCCTTGATAGAAAGGACTAATACTACGTAATGCCTTTTTCTTACTAAGCCGCATATTAAACATCCATTTAAACTTGAAGACCTTACGTGAAATTGTGGACACATAAGATAGGTAGCAACATGCAGAAAAAGGATGTACAACTGATCAGGGAGCCCCTCACATGGGGAATTCCCTTAAACATATAATGATACAAGGAAATGAAAAGATAGCACATGCAACATTTACAAACAAAGGTGAGAGTCATGAGACAATGGGCAAGTTGTTGCTTTAGGTATCTGCCTTAACATTTTAGTTTACAGAAAGAAACAAATAAGAAAAAAGGAATTCAATTAGGAAAATTCCCAAACATATGATCTGCCATATTCTTCCCAAAATAAATTGAATACACACAGAATATCTGCCCCAATACTACTACTCGAAACAAAGGTGAGAGTCACCAGAAAATGGGCAAGTTGTTTCTTTAAACTGATTTTTGAATTGAATTTTCTCTAATTCCAATTCCAAATCACTAATTCCAATTCCAAATCACTAATTCCATGCTTCCGAACATAGCATCAGAGTATTAAACTCAAGCGGGGCCAAAAGATATGGTACATCATTTAAAAAAACTCGAATTTAGAATAATGACAGATTTTGGTCTCAAATGATGATATTTGTCCAAAATTGTCATTTATATTATTTTTTACATTAAAACACTACCCACATTCTAAAACTAGGTTACAACACTGCACAGAAAAACTTTTGGCTCCACTGCCTTTTAACCCTTATTGACTTCTTGCATGAGCTCAACATATGACTGTTAGTCGTTACTAAAAAAGCAACTACTTCCATTAAATGGGGAAGAAAAGTGAGGAGATGTAAATAATTTGTTAATAAAATAATTAGAAAACAACCAAAAAAAAAAAATTATTGCTATGGAAATAAATAAAAATGTTTATCCTTACAAGTACATCTTGACCAATCCAAGCAAAGGAAGCATTTCGATAAACTGCCCAAATAACTGCGAAAGTTATGCAGAACGGAGAAACAGCCAAAGTAAGATACGAGACGGCTCCAAAAAAAGGTACTTTGATGAATGATTCTCCAGCCTGTTTGAACCACCTGAACGAGTATGTGGTCAGTAAGTTCTAGAACTTCAACATGCAGGAAACAAATACTTTAGCCATACGAAGACTTTAAATTGACAAACAGTTTGAAAGGAATTTTAGCAGCAAGTATACACAAAGACATGCATGGACACAAACTTGCACCAATTTCCATTTTTTTGTAACTGTGAATGAAACATGACATTCTCATATCACTAGTCTTTAACATAAGGGTGACAGTTCCCAACCATTGCACCATTCATAACAATAGAAATTATGGCTTGAAAGATATGTAAAGTACAGCAGAATGTTCCACAGAAAGCTTGCCAGAAAGTAGCATCAAACAGAACCTGTTCATCAAGGTCTAGAAGCATTCATCAGCTACAAGCCTACAATTACATAATAACTCAATAAAGTTTCTCAGATGTCATACTAGAAGTTCAAACAACAAAGACTTAAAAGTGTTGGAGGTTTAGGGTTTAGTCTTGAAACCTTGACCTAGGGCTTGGGATTTAAGACCCAAAGCCACTAGCACAAAGGTATACGAGTAAAATGAAACAACTATCTTCAACTCAAATCATTTAGCATTGGTAAAACTACAGATTGCACTACATATTACCAGTAATAGCCTTAGAAAGAAATATAATACCTACTATTATTAGTTTCAAAATTTTGACTTTT
This sequence comes from Cornus kousa, assembly GCA_025631255.1. Lineage (NCBI taxonomy): Eukaryota > Viridiplantae > Streptophyta > Magnoliopsida > Cornales > Cornaceae > Cornus > Cornus kousa. The sequence goes on along the minus strand of JAOTQH010000057.1, from coordinate 4,943,403 downwards.
ATTATTTACAATTATAAGATTATATTGTAACAAATTATCAACTGTATTACTTGTTAACATATTTATTATTACCTTATCAGTGAATATTAGCAATATATAGTGTTTTTGTGTGCAAGTGGAATGAGGCAAAGAAGAAGAAGAAGATGATGATGATGCTAATATAGTGTTTTTCTATTGAAGTGGTTCAAGGCAAGGAAAATGATGATGATACAGTGTCCTTCTGTATGAAAATTAGACTTGTTCTTTTTCCTTGCTATAGATAGCAATCATAGCACTAGTGTTAAAAGCACAACTCTCCACTCAATTAACCTCATCCCATCCATTTGGGGTTGACTAAATGAATCATATAAAGGATTTCCACTTTATAGAGAGCAGAATTCAATAAAACATATGCATTTAAAGATGATAATCTTATAAAGGATTTGGGGTTGACTAAATGAATCATATAAAGGATTTCCACTTTATAGAGTGCATAATTCAATAAAACATACGCATTTAAAGATGATTATCTTTAAAAGAAAATCAAGAACCTAAACAAACCCAAGCTCAAAACTTGGTTGTGATAGGTATATGAAAAAGAATTTTCAGTTTTCTTTCTCACAGAGAAAGAAAAGCTTATGAAGAGATCGAAATTAAGGATTGTAACAAAGACTGACAGGATTCTGAATATATATATATATATTTTATTATACATATTCCCCTGCATTACCATGTCCATATTACATAATTCTGCTTGCCATATTTATGTAATATAATTACGTGTATGCTCTTTTTTCACGAACTATTTATTTGAACCTTTCAACCACGCCCACATGAGAGTGATATTACACAGTTGTATAGCATGTGTAGCAGGCTAGCAGCTATAAATGTAGTAACAGTCAAGTTGTCACCGAAATTCTGGAAGCTTACGCAATGTTTCTGCAAATATCTTAGAAGCATAGCATTTGCAAATGAAGCATACAATCACAGCAAAAAGCAGTCATAAAATTGTTGATAAATCTATAGCTTGCGGCAATCAAGTGATAAACAATCCCTAGATAATGAAGAGGTGTTGTACGTTTGAAGCTGTTTTGGTGTACATATGCATACTTTTCACACCATGGTGAAAAACAACAAGAGAAAGTCATAATACCTTGATAATAAGGCAACCAAGCAAGTTTGCAAACCCTGCAAGTACAAGATACTAAAAATCAGAATTTGTTTCAAGAAACAGCACCCAATATGTTCAAATTCAAATACAATGGCTTCATTTTCCATAAAAAGTGAGTTTAAACGAAGACATGTTAAACTAAAATTAAAGATTTTTAGTGTATGCAAAGTATAATATGCAAGTTCATACGTATTTACATAAGTACATATGCACTCTTTGCATACATCAACCATAATGGAAAGGAATGACTCGCACCTCGACACCACCAACGCAAAATAGCACCACCAAAAGTTCAATGAACCAGAATGACATTAGTTTGTAAAGTATAACCAAGAAGCATGAAGCAATAACAACAAAAAAGACTGCTGATGTTGTGTTGATGTCGACTACACCACTAGAGCCCAAGCTTTCACTGTTCAAAAGTTCATCTGAACCATCCTACAATAGCAAACTCAATTCATAGATTAGCAAACATTCATTACCTGTAAAGAAAAACAAAAATTACTTTAGGAAAAAAAAGTATTAATCAGCTGAGATTAGCAAAAGATGACCTTCAATAGCTTGTCCTGTTCACTAGCTGCTTCTCTGGCAGACCAGGCTGACCAGTAAGATGCACACAATATGGTACCAGCTGCCATCAGCCATAGAAAAACTTCGGCTATGTCGACTACTGGTCGCCGTGGAGAGTATAACTGCACCGACACTGTGGAAAAGTCTAGAACCATCAGAACTTGTAACAATAAAAGAAATAGTGAAGAATCAAAAAATGCAACAGAGGATGAGACTCAAATTGGGGAAATGGTTGGTGATTAAGAATGGTAGGATAAAAAAACACCAATTTAAACTTGATCAAATCAAGCGAAAAGAATGTGATATCATTTTCTTCTTGAAATTACTTAGAACACAAGGACAACACTAATAACTAGAAGTCTCTTTCTCTCTCTTGATCACTTAAACTCTATGCAATTTTTAGAAAGAGCAAAATGCAAATGACTTGGACAAACTGTATTTTGCAGAGTTCCATTTCAGGCATCTAATCACATTGACAGTTTGACACTGTCTCTTTGCTCTAAAGGAATCGTTATCTGCTTCGCTCAAAATTTGCACAAACTCTGTTATTTCCAGACATTTGTACTGCTCATAACTTCAAATTGAAACTATTCGTGGATTTTGTAGCCACAATCTCATTTGAACTGTTGTACCACTGAGCATTTAGCTTGAATGGCATCTCCTCTCAAAAAATCAGTTGAGGCTTTGAGCCTACATTGGGGTAATGGTGGGTGAGTCTGTGATTGTCTGGTGTCTTACCTACCAAAGAAAAAAAAAAAGAATCTTATTTGAATTGTCATTAGCATTCACACACGTCTTCTTTTTTCGGATGTGGAAAATGAACATATTTGTCCTTCTACTCTTTCAGATATAGTCATTTGGTTGCCATTCACATACTGAATATAAGGAATAGTTATGTCCTCATTATTATGAACCCAAGATGTGTCTTCTGTGGTTAAACCATAACAGCAATGACAGAATGGACAATTATGTTAACTTGTTCCAACAGAAATTCACTAGCTGCTAATATTTTTTTATGCAGTAAGAAGGTGAGCCGTGAAGACAAACATGACATTACTCTTGGGACCAAAATTTTATTTTCCTTTGTAATTATGCAGGATATTGACTTACCTGATGAACTATTCATCAGCATTTTTTCCAAGCTAGCACCAGCATCTTGTGGAAGCATGACAGCAGGTATATCTATATCTAGATCAGTTTCATCAGGTTCACAAACCATCTTGTAAAGTTCTGCAGGGGAAAGAAACAAGTTTGATATAGAATAAATTAATAGTGTCGCATCTCAACCATCAGCAATGTATCAAACCTTTATGGTTCCTACTGTCACAGAAACTTGTAACTGAAACACTTTTAGCTACATGATTACAAGTGAATGAATATCTGAAAACAGGTCTTCCATTTGTGTCAATGAGAAATGACATTTAACAAAACAACTCATAATAAATATGAATTTTTAGTATAATAGCACAATCATGTCAAATATATACAAGTACTGAACCATAACACAGAAAATGAAAAGCATCATCGACCAAAAGAGAGGAATAACGTCCATCAGTTGTCAGAAATTCTTGTGAAATAATAAAACACAATTAAATTATGCTTTCTCAACACCCCTCTGATTGGAAATCTGTTTTGCAATTTAATAATATGACAACCCCATCACATGCTAGGAGTCAAAGTGTTAATTTCCTAACAAGCAAAATAATCCCCTATTCAAGGAATCGGTACACAAAAAAGAAAAAATTGCTTCTCCAGTTTCAGCAACTCTAAAAAAACTGTGGAGGAATAATATTTTAAGAAATGCAAGTTTTGAGCCCACCAATCTTGAGTAGTAATTTAGCAACAAACTCTAGCCAACACTAATAGTTAACTATTCCCGTAGAATTGTCTAAAGAATCCACATTGAACTAATGTCTCATTTTGTAAAGCACAAATACTTCTGCAAAGAAGAACCATGCATGTATCATATTCGTATCAACTACCGATACTCGTTGAATACTTGTAGTACGTGTCTGAAACTTTGGTATTTATGTAGTTAGAGTTTTTATATTGTAGTTGTAGATATATCTAAAAACAGTAACATTAATCCTATTTTGCTATTCAGCATTATTTCAGATCACAACTTCAACAATCTTCCTCAAAAGTGATTGATCTTTGTTGCACAACACCGACCTAAGTTTCTCCCATTTTACCTTCAATAGTTGCTAGTTTCACCACCTTATGAATATTCATTCTAATACTGTTCTTCCTTGTATTACCTTGCATCTCTCTCAACATCTACATTTCAACCACACTCATTTCTTGAACATGTTTCTTGACCGGCCAAAATATAATAATTTATTTTATAGAAGTTATCAAAGTAAAAGTATACATTTAATCACAATATTCCAGCAGCACTCCTCCACCTAATTCGCCTTAGTTAATACCATGAGCAACATTATCTCCAATTTCTGCTTCTTTTTGAAGTAACCAGAATGATTGTCTTTCAGTATCTCTTGCAAGTCTTGACCCTTAATTTTTATTACATCACCATATGTGTTCCATAATTTAGCTAAGATTACATCCCCACATCTTTTTTTTTTTTTTGGTAAATACAGATAACAATGTGAAGCAGCATTATACCACAAGAAATTGGTTACCGCATAGTGTCTCACATCTTCTATCATCCTCCAAATGGTGATAATTTTCCCTCGCATTTCATTAGATTCAATAATTCATAAAAATCACTCAATTATGTGGAACATATGGCATATTGGACAGTCAAGTGGTATGTATCTGCTTCACAAAATTCAATTTGTAGATCCATGCTGAAAGCTCACTTTCAATTTGGAGCACCTCCCCTCCAATTCTTTTTTTAAAATATAAAGAAAATGTGAAGCAGCAATACAATGAGAAAGTGGTTGTAGAAACCAAGCCTTCTAAATTATCGAATGAATCAAATATCAAAAACAAATATGCAATTACCTTTCTGATTATTTATAATGAGGACTGCTGAAGCACCAGCAGCTTGTGCAATATTTGTCTTGGTTGTGAATTTGCAGTTACCTCGGTCCACCATGATGATATCTCCAGCTAGCTAACAAATTCGAAATTATGAACCCATTGGCATCAATTAATTCATCATAATTCGCAATTCTCCAATCTATAAAATGTACTAACATCTGTAGCATATATGTACGGGATAGAAAACCTTTTTCTTTAGTGGACTGCAACAATCACGAGGGTCTGAAAGTGCCAAGTGAGTTTGGTTTGCATTTTTTTCCTTGGATACAATGGTAGTTCCAAATCTAGCCCCAACACCAACAAATTCAGCATCCTCTATTCCATCAATCCAAGTTTGAACTTTTACCTAACAAAACAGTGGTATATTGATACTCGAGCCAATGAAAAGCTATACAATAAAAACCTAAGAAATAAGCTGCAGAAGTAAGCAAATCCATACTTCCAACTTCGGTAGAAACCAGATAACACCATAGCCATCAATAACCAGCACACAAATTATTATTTTTTAAATTAAAATAAATAATAAATAAAAGGAGTTACTCCAAAACATCACTAAAAGTTAAAGCAAAAATAGAAGAACTGGGACAGGAACGCAATTATGTTGAAAAAAGTAGGCAACTTTCATCACTATCCACTATACCAACTTTAGATCGTTCTCAAATGAAATTTCCTGAAAGATCACTACAAATTCACAGTTCATCTATATATGCGTAAAAGTAGAATAAAATGTAAAGTGCAGAAAAGTAAAGGAAACGTAATTGCCAGCTAAGAAATTAAAAAGAAAAACACAAACCAATTGCAAAACTAAAAAATTAGATTAGGTTGTCCAAGATTGGGAAGGAAGTTAGTACACTCATACAGCTTGAGGAGCTTTACAAAATATTACACTATATTTGATATACAGTTTCGAGTAAATAGGAAAACAAACGTGAAACAACCCAAACCCAACTAAAAAAAAAAAAAGAGGATTAATCAACTCCTAGTACACATTAACATCAAGGAAAATAAGATAAAACTCCCGTGATTATTTTTCTTTCACAGCCAAAATGCCAAAAACATAGAACCCTGAGTATGAGGGTGTGTACATGTATAGATATACACAACCGTATAACAAAACAAAGAAGACCCAGTTGGAAAATCGCAGAAAAAACAACTGGGTCGAAGATGAAATGAGCATTAGATGTACCAGCACGAAATTGTTCTCGCAACCAGGCTTCTTTGGAGCCGAATCGTCGTCATGAACGATATCTCCAGCTGTCACAGTAGCAGGATAGTTGAAGATGAGTACAACCACTGCACAGATACACAAAGCGCAGCGAACTCTCTGTAATTCCATGAGGTTTCTGAAGTCTGATGCGTCTTCTTCACTGCATCCGAATCTCTGATGTTTAGAGAGAGAGAAACTTATAGAGAGAACCAAAAACAGTTCCGCAAAAAGGGGTTTTCTCTGTGCTCAAAACTGATTTTTAATAGATAAAGAAAAAAAAAATGAAGAATGGATCTACTGTGGGTTTGATTGGGGGAGGTAGTGT
>JAOTQH010000057.1:4891320-4903606 GCA_025631255.1 Cornus kousa | reverse complement strand
AACATATTCGAAGAAGAATCTAATATCTCTCTCTCTAAACCTGCTATCCAATCTTCAATCAGCGGTTGGCTTCTTCCCTGGTTCTTCTTCAACTTTTCCTTCTCTTTTCCCTCTCTGTAAATATATATATACATGTAATTGAATTCTCTTCCCACGTATTTCAGATTTTATTCTTATTTGGTGTGGTTTCGAAGCTGTAAATTGTCTGAAATTTAGTGGGTATATTCTGTGTATATATTGTTATCTCGTTATTATTCGATTTCTCTTTCTGGTCTGAATTAGAGGCTTTCTAAGTTGCTTTAATTTCTTAATTTGTGTCCTGGGTTTATTGGATTTGCTTAAATTTGGGTTCGAAAGGAATGTTTAGGGTAGTAATTTAATGTTTATTTAATAAACCCGGGATATTTGCAATGAAAGCTGCTCGTACTTGAGAATAACTTGGTCTATCTCACAAAAGCTGCGGTTTTATATCTGAAGAAATTGAGCTTTGCTTGTAACATCTTTAGCTCTGTAGATTTAATTGATTTTAGCTTGGCCCTACTTTATTGTTCAATAACATAGAAGTATATTTGTGAAGTTAGGGTTTGAATTCCCACTTGGGTAGGTTTGATTGGTAGCAATAGGGCCAAGTTTGGTTGATTTTGAGCTAGAAAGAGGTTTCTGACATAAGGGTTCAGCTTTTGCTAGTTGTTGGTAAAGATGGTGGAATCAATTACTGCAACATCCATTTTAGGGTTAAGACCAGTGTGTGGAGGATATTATGGTAAGGATGTCTCAACCAGAAGGAAGGTTGTTCAGGTTTGCAAGCTCCCAGTTACAAAATTTATTGGTAGAAAGCTTTCTACTGTTTGTTCTCCTCTGCCAAGATTGGGAGCTGTTAGGTTAGCAGCTAGGTCAATCAAGTCTCAAGCAATGGAATTGGCGAAAGAGGCATATTCATATAGAGAAGAAGAAGAGAGAATTGAGAGGGACTTTAAGTACCACCTCGATACTGTTGTAGATCGAAAACCAGGGTTGTGGCCTCCCGAGAACAAGGCCGATAATGCTTCACTGCATAATCCGTTGCTCCGGCAAGAAAGGATGGGTTGTGGGTGGTTAGGTGCGATATTCGAGTGGGAAGGGGTGCTAATTGAAGACAACCCTGATCTCGAGAAGCAGGCCTGGTTGGCTCTTTCTCAAGAAGAAGGGAAATCCCCTCCCCCAACTTTCATACTCCGGAGAATAGAAGGGATGAAGAACGAACAAGCAATATCTGAGGTTCTTTGCTGGTCAAGAGACCCATCTCAATTGAGAAGAATGGCTTCTAGGAAGGAGGAGATTTACCAAGCTTTGCAGGGTGGGATATATAGCTTTCGATCTGGCTCTCAGGAGTTTGTGAACATCTTGATGCATTACAAGATACCAATGGCATTGGTGTCAACCCGGCCAAGGAAAATAATTGAGAATGCTATTGGGGCCATTGGGATTGAAGGGGTCTTTAATGTGATTGTAGCCACTGAGGATGTTCACCGAGGGAAGCCTGATCCAGAGATGTTTGTATATGCAGCTCAGCTTCTGAATTTCATACCCGAGCGTTGTATTGTGTTTGGGAACTCGAATCAAACTGTGGAGGCTGCCCATGATGCGCGCATGAAGTGTATAGCTGTTGCCAGCAAGCATCCTGTGTATGAGCTTGCTGCAGCTGACTTGGTGGTGAGGCGTCTAGACGAGCTCTCAGTGGTTGACCTGAAGAATCTTGCTGCTATTGAATCTGCCGAGTTTGGTTCCGGTGAGCCAGAATTGGAGATGGAGGAAGAAGAAGATAACTCATTTCCATCTTCATCGGTGGCTGTTGATGATTTCTGGTAACCTCTTTCAAATGTACAGTATGTTGTGCTTTCATCTGATTCTTGATGAGATTATAGTTCTATGATGGTTATCCTGTGTATAAGAATAGGAGAGAAAAATTAAAGAAACCAAAAAAGGTGGTCTACATTAGACTACCATTTATTTCATCATGTATGTATATCATCTCTATAATGTATATGTATGAGACTTCATTACTAGTTCTGTGTTTCTTCTGATTTTAGTTGCCTTTAAGAACAATTGGACCTCTGCAACTGGAAAATTTAGTTGAGGGAAATCAGAACTGAAAATTAGAAAACTGTACAAGAGTTCAAAAAATATTCTTGTCAGAGAACTTTGCTTGCTTAGTTTATAATTCTGAAAACAAAACTGTTATTAGAGAAAAATCTTTTATATTATGAAAATAGACATTTTTATAACTGAGTTTTCAGAAAACTAAACAGAATTTTTTATACAGTTTTCTAGGAACAAAAAACTGTTTTCATAATTACAAATCAATTAGAATTTTTTTTTTTTTGTTGTTGTTTTCTTAAAACAGTTATTGGTTTTTGGAGATGTTGTTTTCACTTTCTTTTACTTTTTATTGCTAGTTTCATGTAACCAAATGAACCCTTGTGAAGAAAAGTTTCTTGAAAATTGTTCTTTTCATGGAATTTACAAATATAGAAGCTTTCCTAATAAAGGTTACACATCAGACATCATAACTGCAGGCCACAAGGAAAAGTGAGATTGATGTACCATGCCCTTGGAGTAGTCTTTCTCTAATTAGTGGAAGGACCGACCTTGGACCCCCTTCTTTGAGCGCAAAGTGGTATATACGAGTCACATGGTGTCACTTTTAAAGGATGATACACATCTCACTAAATTTCTCTCTCTTAAATATGTAAATACAGTATTACCCCATTTCTTTTTTGGTTTCCATGTGATTATGAATGAGTCCACACGGGATGATGACCAGTCTATTGTGAAGTGATTATGAATGAGTCCCACACGGGATGACTAGAGTATGTGTCGAGAACACCATCAGCAATTCTCTTTTGGCTCATCAAACCACACCCTCCATGAAAACCCCTAGTTCATATATCAATATATGTTATGGTGAATAATTGCATGTTGCTAACATATGTTCTCATGTGTCCCGACGCGGTAAATTAATTAATTTTTTACTATTTGCTTAAAAAAAATTGCTTTTCCCATTCAGTTTATAGCATTTCTGTCTGACCAAACATAGTTCAAAAAGAAATTGACTGAAATGGTCAATCACCTTCAATGCAAATTTTGTGTCAAAATATTACATGGTTAACGAACTCTAAAAAACTGCAATTTGAAGGAAATGTAGATAGCAAGTTTTAAGCCAATAACAACGGACATTTATGTCCTAGTTCTGATCTCTCCTATTCGAGCCCGCTAAAGGCGGTATGATAGGGGTGCGCGCACGTTTGCTTAAGAAGAAGAGGAAAAATTGTACACGTTAATTTGAACTTTCAAGAAAAATAAAATAAAATTAAATTAAATTAAAAATTAAAAGATTAAAAAAAAAAAAAGGAGGAATAAGTAACAAGCTAATTGGCAACTTGGCATACTTAAAACAGGGAAGACAAGTGGACAACGTTAATGTTATTCAACCAAGCAAGCCCAGTGGCTTGGTGAGCAAGCCAATACTTGTTCCTGCGCCACAAGTTGGCACCAAGATGACATAATCCTTTGTAGAGTGCATTCTCCATAATATATATACACATGTGATATATATATATTTATATTTGTGAACATGCGATAGACACGCAAACACATACATGAACTCCACTACAAAGCAAAAACCAGCACAAGGCAATAGCATACAAAGAACAACCAATTTCACATCAACAGCAATCCATATGGTACTGTACATAAATTACAGCACGGTGACAATCTCTTCTTCTATTCACCCTTTGCATGTAATTTTACAGTCTGAATCCTCTATAAACATATAATTCGTTCCAATGTTATCTGAATTATTTCCAAATATTGTATTACTGAAAAAGGTCAGTCAACTGCCAATGAGGACCCCGATTTATCATAATACCAAAGGAAGAATCTCCCTACCCCAGTGACCAAAACCAACCCATCCAATAATGTTGCAAAAGAATGCTTCAACATGACTACAAAACCAACCAGTCATGCATGCAGAGGACGCAGACAATCCATGTCCGTTAAATTCTAAGTTTCTTTTGAGGTTGAGAACCGGTAATCATTCCGCCAGGAAATCATGGTTGCCTTTGATGTCTAGACACCTTCGGAAGAGGAGGAGAATTCAGTAGAAAGAAAGAATTTCTCTTTTCGGTCATCAGGAAGTCATGATCCTTTTTTCTTCAAGTATTGAACCCTCTTTGAGTGCAATTTGTGCTTCGTTCTCCCTACTCATGGCAAAAAGGGCAGCAGCTTGTAAGTATGATGCAATGTGCCAAACAGGGGATATTACTTGTGCTTGCACTGCATCACTGAGGGCTTCCTGCGGCATATCGCTCATGAGATATGACAGACTACGACGAGCGAAAACTGTTGGGGATATCATGCTTCCAACATCAATGAACTGCAAACAAAACCAAAAATTAAAAAAAAAAAAAATATATATATATATATATATATCTCTGTGTGTGTGTGTGTGTAAAAATTAAATAAAAATCAACTCAAATATACTACAAATGAATTTCAGGGGCACAACATATTGTTTGCCCAAAATTATAGTACTGTCTGCTGGAAAATCAGAAAATAAGATGATGAATAAAGTAATGAAAAATGGGAATCTCATGCATAATTTATGAAATGTAAAGAAAATCATAATTCTACATTTCCCTCCACTCATAGTCTGTACCACTGACCATAATACAATTAAAAGCCTGCAAGGAATAAGGTAGCCGAATCGTAGAAAACTACTTGGAAATGAAGTGCAACTCAGTTCAGATAAAGCTTCCATGTAAGACGGTAATATTTCACCTGGGTATAGCATTCAATTGCAGCTCTAGAATCTTTGTGCCGGAAAGCAACATCTCCCTTTTTCTTTGAGTTCAATGTTTCCTGCATCTGGTTCGTCCACATCTGGAATGAAAGCTGCAAGCTAGGAAAACAGTAGTAAGCAAAGACCATATATAGTACATATGGGCAGGCTGACACAAATGAGCATGCATAAAAGCATTCGTTGAGCAAGTGACACATAGAAGATACATGACAATTAAAATGCCTGGTTAACAGAGAAAACAGTTACAAGGGTAAAGAATATATGTGCATATATGAAACAAGCAAAATATGCAACTGAGGTAAATAATGCCCATTTAGAAAGCCCTTGTGGAGGGTGCAAAGTGACCTCTTAATCACAAGATTCCTCAAAATATGTGTGAGCATGTGTGAAGGTGGCTCCATATATGTGCATGTATAAACAGGAGGGAGAGAGAAAGACAGAGCTCAGAGCGCTTTATCCATTATTATTCATTAATCTTAAGAGTGTCCTTTCACTTTATAACCAAGAGCCCTACTTATGGGCTACAAAAAGTCATCAAAAAATGAAAGCCTTTAGAACTAATTTCACCCAATCTCATAACATAAGACAACTGAATATATCTGCCTAAACCCTTAAAATTCTCATGATGAAAAATGAAGCAATTTGAATGAAAATATCCTAACAAGATTAAGCCACTGAAGTAAATATGTATCATGTAATTTACATGACATCAGAGTTGGATATCATGTAAAGCTTTTAAATATCAGGCAACAAGATTGGTTTGCCAAGTTGCAAAAACCTCTAGCTGCAGAACTCAATCTCGAGCTTCTATACGTAGAGAATTGATTGTGTTGATCTTCATCAACCTTTGAAATTAGAATGGTCTTAGAGAAGTCCGTGATTCCATCATTCAGCATTCCTTTAATGAAAACAAAAATTTGGTGTAAATGCTTATAGGGAATGTGGAGTGTAGACTCCCTAATGATTGCAACATGATCTGCCCCAATGCCAAGTAACATATACTATGTTATATGTTTATCAACAATTAACCCAAAAGCTTAAGATATTATGAAATGGTCCTGTGAACCCCAGAAGCCTAAGATATTATGAAATTGCCCAAAAGTTTAAATTGCCAAGAAATCGCCAGGGGCACATGAAGAAAAAGACATACAGAACAAAGTTCAAAGAGCAAATGGAGAGACTTGAAATCAGAACCGAAGTTCTGATACCATGTTTAGTAACCATTTACCTAAAAAAATTGTGCTATTATGGATCCAACAATGTAAAACAAGCTGTCACTGAATCACAAATCCATGTTGTACCATTTACCAGTATTGTAAAAAGGTGCAAGTTACAAAACTATGTAGGGAGGATTTCACCACTTTGGGCTTGTTTAACATTTTATTCTTTTCCTGGTAAGAAAAATAAAAATAAAAACATGAACAATTCTACAAAATTAAGAAAAGCATGTCCAGGTGTATACAATCACCAAGAGTAACTCAGCACCAAAGAGCAAACTATTTGAATAAAGTTTGAGGGACCTGCCACTCTAGTTGCTGCCATGTACAGTAATACATAAGGAATTAACAATGCTAGAATATGACACGTATAATTGTTGAATCAACTCTCAACTAAGGACCAAACATTCAGTATAACTATGGTACAAGATAAAATATATAAGTAAACATGTATATTAAGATCAAACTACAAATATTTCTCTCTAATGTATCAGAAACAAACCTCAGTTGCTGCTCCCTCATCATCTTTATATCCAATCTTTTCTAAGATCTCATGTATGGCAGTCAAGTCCATTCTTAAGCAAGCTTCACCAAGTGGGGAAAGAGGCAAAGCTGCAGCGCCATGTGGTATGCCCATCAATACATGAGAAGGAACCTGCAAAATAAATTGCTACAACTTCATTTCCAGCTAATAGCAGTGATCAGCTCTCAAGACACAAAGAAGCCAGCAGCCAATATTGAAAGTGAGTATTATATTACATTTACTGTAATATTAAGCTATAAGAATGCCAAGAGAACTCTAGTTAAATAACCAGGCCTGTACGAACATGCATGTAACTACACAGCACATTCCAAAGCAAATAACTCTTACAGATGAGAGTAATATATAATGCCTGTTAATATTACTTAACTTGACTGAAAAGGGTATCCCAATTAATCACCAAGATCACACATAGATGCACACAGTTGGAGTTGATCATCTGAGATTCAAATTTCATCATCCACTTCTTTTTCTACAATTGCTCCAACTTACCTATTAAAATTATAAATCTCTCTCAGTTTCACAGCCACAAAGTTCTTATTATCACTCGTGTTCTTTAAGAACCTAACCAGGGAAAAATATTTGAAACTCAAACTATTTAATGGTTGATCAACAAGATTGAAAATGGGATTTAAATCTTAGTGAGAAAATGACAGGTTATAGTGGAGTTTTATAGTGGTGTACAGTTAACCAAACAGCACTAGATTTTTCATTTTCCTTTTATGATGTAAGTATATATTTCAATGTTTTAACAACTTTAATTGTCAAAAATAGAAATATACATATGCATACTTTTCAATGTTCTGCATTCTTTAAGCAGTTTCTGGGACTACAGATTCACTTGTAATGGGGTTGAGTGTCTGATGCAGGACCAAATCAAATTTCAACACTTCGAAGAATAAGTAGGATTAATATTAGCTATACAATAATATAGGAATTCTTAGGACCTGATAAAACAAGGTTTTGAAAAATAAAATTAAGAGTTTGGAAATGAATCATGATGGATTTAATGTTTAAAGTGTAGCTATTCTAAGAGAAAAATATTCATTTCAGAAAAAATAGCAACATGTAGTAGAATCATCGTTCTACTTCAAAAAAGCTGATTATAATATTCTGAAGAACTTAAAGTTAAAACCTCAACAGAAGTTATTTCTAGTACTAGAATCAGACTATTATTATATGTGAATCAATTCAAGAATATAATGATAAAACTGAAAAATAAGGTGGATGATTTTGTACAGTTTTAGGCCTTATTTATAGTCAGCAGATAGGTGGTAAGGGGGTAGAATGAGTAGATTGAGGTGGCAGCTACCCGTGGGAGATTTGAGGTCCGCTCTTTCTTTAGGGGTTGGATAGATGTGCAAGGCATTACATTCCTTGGAAAGCAATTTGGCGTACAAAAGCCCCCTTAAAAGTTGCTTTCTTCGGATGGACAGCAGCTTTGAGGAGGTTTCTTTATTTTGATAAGTAGGTTTGGGGAGGTTTCTGACGATCAACGATTTAAGGAGGAGGCAGATTATTGTCAATTAGTGCTGCGTGTGTAAGAGGGATGTGAAACCAGTGAATCATCTTCTCTTGCCGTCTAGTGGCTCATAGGTCATGCCCTTTTCCCTTTTCGGAGTGCATTGGGTCATGCCGCATTCTACGACGAGCATGCTTGAGGCTTGAAGAGGCTGCATAGTGCGAAAGCAAGCTAGGGAAGCTTGGAGGGCTGCTCCTCTTTGCTTATGGTGGGGCCTATGGAGGGAGAGAAATAGGAGATCCTTTGAAGGGGAAGAGACTCCTATTTGGGCTTTTAAATTTTATATTCTTAACTCCTTATTGTTTTGGGATTCATGATTAGTATAGCAAATCTGTTATGTATTTTTTGGATAGTTTGAATCTATAGTGACCTTTTGGTCTTTGTGAAGTTGTATACGGGATGCGCCCCCCTTTTGAATGCTCTTCTATGAAACCTTTACTTATAAAAAAAGAAGATGATAATATTAGGTAATCCGATCCACTTGACAACAAAGTTTTTGGATTATTCCATATTATGATGAATGTTCTTTTGGCTTCACACCTGACATTTTCCAAAAAAAAAAAAAAAAATCTCAAAAGTGAATAAGAAACTCACAAAGCAACTACCAAGCTGATGTGATGCCAGAATAAGCAATCAAGATTGTGATAGCATGCTATTCATGCAATGCTTCTTAGTTTGTTGCAAATATAACACATAATCTATAGAAGCCATGACACAATTAGCAGGTAACATATATCTAAAATATGGTGCCATCTCACATGAGCTCACCTGTCAGTTATGGCTTTTCGGTAACTACACAACTAAGCATGACTTAAAAGGATAGCCCATATAAGATTGAAAAAAAATTCAAAGCATATTGTTTGAAGTTCTACAAATGCTGTAACAAGGGAAACGTTCTATTATAAACAGTAATGGCTCAGAAATATTGAGACATCCTGCCACTTAATGAAACAACCAACCTCAGTTTCCTTCTGAAGAGGAATCAAAGCAGCAACCAATGACTTTGGATTCGGCCGCTCTCGGGGCTCATATTGTAAACATCTTGAAGCTAAGCGCACCAACTCAGTGCCATCATCATTAGAAAATTGGCCTTCCAAGCAGGAATCTGTTAGCATCTGAATGTTCCTGTCCCTTATTAGGTCAAGGGCCTGACATAAATTGTGCAACTGAGTATTAGGTGGCGATTATATGCAATTTAGTTACTATAAAATACCCAAATGAAATAGTGCACACCTTGAATAATATAAATAAACTAAGAAAAATGCTAAAGATCACAAATATTTTCGTGTTCTATTATCTTGAATGACATGGATAATGATTTGGCACCACGTGTAATTTTGAAATATTTTTTACAAAGAATTCAGTGAAAGAGAGAATAAATAAGAAAGATAGGGGGAGCAGATTCCAACACAACTCAATCACTTGAGTCCAATACTAATCCGCCATTATCATCTATTCAGTATTCACCAACACACTTTCATTCGACCCCCACAGCTAAAAACTACAAATGTTGTCCATGATTTATCAGATACACTGGCATTGTCACCTCTTTCGCTTCACTGTTGATAAATTTTTTATTTAGTACAAGAACCCCAATTATTACAAAATCAACAGAAAGTTTTGCATTAAAGTGATTCAATTTCAGATAAATTTTCGAATTTCATAGGGGAGAGTGACTTAGAGAGATACCCAATTAAGACACAGAGAAATTTTTTTGGAGAGAGTATAGAGGATGCAGAAGAGAGATTCAAAAAAAAATTAAAAAATAAAAAGAAGATTTACCCAATTGAATAGTTGTTCCCACCTCCCTATGCAATTCCCTCAGTTTGCTATTCCTTGTGAGAAAATCATTGGCAATACATGTATATATAATTATACACACTCAAATACAGCCAAAGGCACCAATGTGTGCAAACAAAAGCAAGACGATCTGTTTCTTTGTCAAAATCATTTTGTTCAAAACCTAAATATTGATCCAAAGATAAATGTCACTTTCATTCATCTTATAATATGTTTCTACAGATATCAAAACTGTACATGTTCCTCTTTTCTTTTGCTTGTGTTGTTGTCCATTTGTCCTATAATGGTACGTGCAACAACCAAGAAGAACGAAAGAACATTAGAGGAGGGAATGGATCGAGAGTAAATAGGTTATTTCTTGATTCATTTCGGATTTCACATTAATGTACTTTTAACAGTTGCCACATCATATTCAAAACATATCTAGAATTAAATTCGAGTATATAGTAGCTATATAGCTAGCTACTCATAAATTCAATGACAAAGAGTAAGACAAAAAAACTTACTAGATTTATATCAACAAATCAAAACAGCCCTAAAACAGAAGCAATTAGTGATATGTCTGATTACAGGTACGGCCTTATTATAAATTCATCTGGCTAAATTTCTGTGTTTGCATAAATTTGGCTCTTAAATATGCTGCCTTGCCATGTGCACTTGGGTTGTGCTACTTTTAGGGCTCTCTAAGGCATTTTTACTTATCAGAAACTACATAATTTTTTTCATTAGAAAGGTTTGTCCCAAGTTTGGAAGACAATTAAATACACACACAGAGAGAGAAAGGTCCAATTGGTTTTTTTTTTTGTTTTTTTATAGGCATCCAATTTGTTTTTTATTACTTGTAGGACTCCTAAGTATAAAAGGAAAATGATACCCTTTTTAAATAATAATTAATTAATAAATAAATAATCATCACACATTTTAATGCCCTAACCTAGGTTTGTCTTATGATACGGATAATCTGGATTGAAGGAGAGCTGTCATATAATGGTCACAGAATTTAAAATGCTTAACAAACTGATCCACGCACTTGAATTTCAATGGTAAAATTGAATGGGTAAAATAGAAATTACTGATAAAGCAATCCCACTTTATGAAATCAAATGCAACTTGATGGGACCGTACTATATGGAACCTCCTTTCAGTCCACATAATCAATGTGGTGCGAGGTTGAATGGATCCACAATAATATCTTGCAACGTATATCATGAAAAGGATTCCAGGATATCTAGCATTACTATTGTAATAATGAATGTATGACAATCGTACAAGGGGCACAAAGTGCAAGTCTAAGCAAAAATACAACCGTCAAACAGAAACACCAGATCCAGAAGGCTCTACAAGACTACAACGCCATAACCACATTCTGAATGGAACTTCAATCTTGATTATTTTTAACTCACTCGTTGCATAACAAACAAAACTTCCCAACAAAACTGCTATAAGCAATTTGTGATGCTCAACATTTATGACATGTTTCTTCTTTCTTTTCTCATTTTTGTTTTTATTTTTAGTCAGTGGTGCTATTCACATCCAGAGAGGGCTTCCAGTGCTCATTTCAGAAGAGTTTCGCATTTAAGTTGATCCTTTCTATGATTAATCTTGGGCCTCGGCCATAGGTTTTATTTATTTATTTTTTATAATTGGCGTTGTATTAGAAGAATAAAGCATTAAAGTACATGAGAAGAGAGGGCATACCCTCCAATACACATGAAAAAGCCAAAAAGGCAAATAAAAACTAAGAAAGCACATCCTCAGCCCTAAGATCAACTCGGCCATAGTTTTCCTACATTTTTCTTCTTCGATTGTTTATTCAATTGCAGATAGGAATCAAGACCCTTTTACGGCAGAGGAACAATAGGCATTCAATCCAAAATGGGTTTTTAAGAAGCAAATAAATAAAACCGTGACAATTAGTTGTAAAAAAATTTCATTTCTGATTATGAGTTTTTTATACAAAGAGACAAGATAGCCAGGCAGGTTTTCTTCTTTGGAGATTGAAAGAAGGCAGTGTCCACACTATTTCTATCTTTCGGCTTATTTATTTCTTGGTTTGAGGGATGAGTTCACCTAATGAATGATTGGTCATTGGATGTCGCATTAGCTGTACTCATCGTTCCAAAAAATCTATTTATATATGTCATACCACGCGAAGTTCAGCATCTCATTTGAAGATCACAATTCCGCCAACAGCTTCATCTTTTCTTCTCTTTTTATTTTTCCCTCTTTGACAAACTCCAACAAAATGCTACTGTTTTAACTCAGGACAATTTGAGGAGGAAGAATCAGGTGGTGGTCAACCATTGTTATATGTGTTTGTGTGATGAAGAGACAGTTGATCACCTTCTTTTACATTGCAATATGGC
>JAOTQH010000057.1:4851541-4876373 GCA_025631255.1 Cornus kousa | reverse complement strand
ATCTAATTTAGTAATAAATTATTATATATAAGGATATATTAGTAATTTCACATTTAATCGGAGTTAGACAGGATGTATTTATCTCATCCCTACCCCCGGCGGGGATTTATAATTTGTCCCCATCCCGATTTGGTTAAAAGAATCCCAATTCCCGCAATAAATGGGGGCGGGGAAGGGAATTTTGCCATCCCAATGTGCACCCTTATTTCGGCTACTCCAGTCGGCTCTACAATTTCAAATTGAACCCCAAAAGCAACATTGCCAGTAAGCACAGCTGATATTTATTTATTACTCCGTATTTACTTTTTGAGGCTTTCTTGTTTCTTCTACCCATAGATTTCACAAAACCGTTGAATCTTGCTGCGGGTCCATTTCTAGCGGGTCCCACCAGACTTGATCTTAGCCATGAACTCGGATCATCACAGCCGTTCATTTCACTATTTCAGCGTTCCGGGTCTCTGACACGTATCTTACAAAGCCGAGAAATTAATGAGAAAACCTAGACTGTTTCTTCACGAAATCACGTGTAAATATCCACACGCCCCCATTACACGGCGTGAAAAGGACTACAAAATATAGATCGTCGATCGACTCAGACCACGTGGTTCATCCAGATCGTGAGCACGTGGGATACACGTATTCCCCTGTGAGATTCCGAAAGAAATCAAGAAAGACGAAATAAAGCTACTACCACATTCGTAATTTTTGCTACTTTTAGGTCCTATTATCTTTTCCTGTTTCCGCAAAAACCTAAAAACGACCTCTCCAAGAATCTCCCACGAAAGACACTCTCACTATAGAGATAGAGAGAGAGGATTTCAAGTACTGCAAAAAAATCTTTCATCAAAGCCTACTCTGTACTCTGTACTCTTCAAAGCTTCAAACCCCGAACACGCACTCTATCTGTCTCTCTTTCTCTCTGAAAAGGTACGTTTGAAATTCTATAGACCACTATCTTCAATCCTCTACATGGTTCATTAAGATTGTTATGCGTTTGTGTCTCTCTTTCAATATATATATCTATATATATATATATGCATGTGGTTAGATAGGGTTATATGTATGGTTTGAGGTTTTGATGGGGAAAGGAAAACCAAGAGCGGTAGAGAAAGGGGTATTAGGGCAAAATTCTAGTGTGTTATCATCACCTGGGTCATTAATTATACCACAAGGGCCTGTGTATTATCCCACTGAGGATGAATTTAAGGATCCTTTGGAATTTATTTACAAGATCAGGCCAGAGGCTGAACCTTATGGGATTTGTAAAATTGTTCCACCCAAGAGTTGGAAACCCCCATTTGCCCTAGATTTAGATTCATTCACATTTCCCACAAAAACACAAGCAATTCATCAGTTACAAGTTCGCCCTCCCCCGTGTGATCGGAAGACGTTTGACTTAGAGTATGATAGGTTTTTGGAGGAACATTGTGGTAGGAAGATAAAGAAGAAGGTAGTGTTTGAAGGGGAAGAATTAGATATCTGTAAACTATTTAATGCTGTGAAGCGGTATGGGGGTTATGACAAGGTTGTAGAGGGAAAGAAGTGGGGAGAGGTTTTTCGGTTTGTGAGGTCAACCAGGAAGATTTCGGAGTGCGCAAAGCATGTATTGTGTCAGTTGTATCGAGAGCATTTGTACGACTATGAGACTTATTATAACAAAGCTAAGAGTTGTAAGAGAGGGTTGCATGTTGAGAGGAACAGTGAACCAGGCTTTGTTTTTTCAAGTTCTAAAAGAAGGCGGAAAAACATGGAAGGCGAGACAGTTAAAGCATGTAAGATAGAGGAGAAGGTGGAAGAGCTTGATCAGATATGTGAACAATGTAGAAGTGGGTTGCATGGGGAAGTAATGCTATTGTGTGACAGGTGTAATAGGGGGTGGCACATTTATTGTTTGTCACCACCCTTAAAGCAGATCCCACCTGGTAATTGGTATTGCTTGGAGTGCTTGAATTCTGATAAAGATAGTTTTGGTTTTGTTCCTGGTAAGTGTTTCTCGTTGGAAGCTTTTAGGCGTGTTGCTGACCGAGCCAAGAAGAAATGGTTTGGCTCAACATCAACCTCACGGGTGCAATTGGAGAAAAAGTTCTGGGAAATTGTGGAGGGATCGGTCGGTGAGGTTGAAGTTATGTATGGTAGTGACCTGGATACTTCTAAATATGGGAGTGGGTTTCCACGTGTCAATGACCAAAGACCACCATCAGTAGAGGCTGAGCTATGGGATGAATATTGTGCAAGCCCCTGGAATATCAATAACCTGCCCAAGCTACAAGGGTCAATGCTTCGAGCTGTTCCTGATAGCATTGCTGGTGTTATGGTGCCTTGGCTCTACATTGGGATGCTTTTCTCGTCCTTCTGCTGGCATTTTGAAGATCATTGTTTCTATTCAATGAATTATCATCACTGGTATGCATCTTGTTCAGTCTTGTATGGTGTGCCTTTTCCTTTTTAGAAAATATAATATTCATTTTATCTAGTTTTACTTGCATATTAATGTAAAACATCATTGACAAAAAGTGATATGGACAATGTATGCCAGGCTCATAAAGGATTTTTTGCGCGTTACAAAAAATTTCCAATCACACTAGAAAGTCACGTATTTTTGGCAGAAAAAATAGAAACGCCAACTAAACAAGATTGGACTATCAGAAGAAAAGTCGTGTATTTAATCAAGTTGTAAATGTGCCTAAAGCACCCATGGACATGTCTTATTGCCGTTAGGCTTTAAAATAGGCCAGTCACAAGATCTTATACATTGTTCACATACCTCAAATTACCCTTTACTCCTTATTTGAACAAGAAATTCGTTTGACGCTTGAGAAGAACAACAATGTAATGGTATATGATCCATACAACCATGTAGCAACTTGCATAAAGTGAAGAACACATGGGAAGCTATGAGGTTGAACTATGGAGAGGACCATCTAGAAGGGCATATTAAATTTCAAGTTCGTTCTCGTACCTCCCAACTTCCACCAGAGAGCACACCGACCCCTAATTCACCAGTCATACTTAACTTTGTCCCTAAGGTCATCCCTAGAGATTCTCTTTTTGAAATTTTTGCAATCTCATCTCAACTGAAGTTGGATGGTAAAAATGGAAATAAATTAAGTTGGAAGGCTAGATAAATTGCTTTTTGTTTGAAAATTTTGCTTTATATCAAAAGAAAAAAAATGAGAGATCTTTTTATGATGATTACTACGGTTCTTCGATGCAATTCTCATCTAACATAATATTTAGGATTTTTTTAACCATTATGGTTATTGGATATTGATATAAAGTAATATTTCCTATTGTGTCTTATTAAATTGAAGATCAAGATGTTATTGCATTTGACACCATTATTAATTTGTTTTTTCCCTAAAACGAGGAGCAATCTAGATACCTTTTGGTCCTTTTGTGGGTTCTGTTTCATATTGAATCAATGTCAGAATTGAGGGTGGAACTAGGAAAAAATGAGTTGATTTGCATTAGGGAGATGGATATTACAAGATTGGCAGGAAGTTTGGGATGTCAGGTAGGTTCTCTACGCTCTACCTACTGCGTATTGTGGCTTCCTTTGCGACTCTCTTTTAAGTTTTAAGACAAAATGGTATGGCACTTGGTAGCTGAGAAGTTCTAGCGGAGATTAGTTGTATGGACTCATGGAGAGGCAAAAACCTTTAAAAGGGAGAGAAATTTGTCCTCACTAATTCCTATTGGCATATTTCTTGTCAATTTTCACCATTATTAATTACTCATGCTTCTTTTTGCAACTTTTGTGTGTGTGTGTATTCTTTCCCTATATAGAAACAAAATAAATGTTTTCGCACTAGTTAATTGTATGTTTGTCCTTTATTGGCCATGTGCACAATAGAGAAGAGTCGTTTTTTTCATTATCTACACTTCAGAGGATTGCTCAGAATGTGTCTAGGCTCGTTTAGTGCAATGCAGTGTGCTGTGTTCTACAACAGGTCCTTGTCGTCTGACATGGACACGGCTTATATTTAAAAAGTTTCTGTGGCATCGTGCTACATAGCTGAGACAATTCATCTTTAGTGATCAATTGGCTTCGTAGGAGTCTACAATCGATGAAGAGGCCACATATTTGTGAGAGAATATTGATCTCTCCTCTGTTGTGGCCCTGGTAGTCAATAGTTATTTTATGGTTGCAGCCAGGGAGTTGATCCTTTAGCCGAAAGAGGGGCAAATTCTTTGGGGATATTTGAGGACATTATGGACTTTCTTAATATCAATTTGTATTGATTATCATTATTTTATTTCAACTTCCGGTCTTCTAAGCCCAATGTATTAGGGATGTACCACATTCATACTTCACTGGACAGTATGTATCTAAATGAAAGTGAACATCTTAGCTTGTGCCTTGGTGATGCCTCATGAAAAACTTCATTGCATAATGCCTCACTCGCACATAGGCTAGACACTTCTTACTTTCATGATGTGTCTCTCCAATATGTTCACTATGTTTTTTGGATATTTAATCAACCAATTACCAAAATGATTTTAACATTTCTTGTTGCTTGACAAATATGAATTGATGTATCCCTCTCCTCAACTCATTTACTTTCTTGTGGTAAAGAGTGATAGAATTGTTAGATAAGTTCCTTATCATATTATAATTTATACTCTTTGCTTCTTATGATCTCATATGCTTTCAGGGGGGAACCAAAATGTTGGTACAGTGTCCCTGGTAGTGAAGCCCGTGCTTTTGAGAAGGTAATTATCAGTTTCTATCAGAGATGAGTCTCGCCCTTTGATTTATGCCTGTGCTTTTGCCTGGAGTGATTGTTAACAAAGTTCTTTAATTTGATTTATGGTCAGTAATTGCTTATATCACTTTTTCCCCTCCAGTTCTTTTTCTGGGTATGTAATATCTTCTGAAGGAAGGAACTTGGTGAAATTAGCTGCTTGTTTGATTCCATTCTTGTAAAACCCGACATAGATCATAAATTTGGTTCCTAATCATGTTACATGATTCGGGGTACATGTATCAGTGTATGATGTGTGGCCGTGTGTCTGAAGTTTCTAACTTCTTTGAATTTCAAATCATAGAATAGAGTGACTTGCCTTAAAAGGTTTCCAAAAGTTGGGTATGTGTACACTGACACATTCTGCTAATTTGAATAAATTATATTGTATATAAATGGGATGTGGTTAAAAGGGGTTTCCATTTATCTCTGCAGTGTAAAAAACTTTCTATGCCATCACTTGTCAAAAAGAAAAAAAAAAAAAAAAAAAAATTTATGCTATCAAACTTGAGATTTTTTTACTTCTTCCATCATCATATGTAGAGGATTTGGGTTCGTTTGTGGGACCTCATATTCTATACTCAATACTCACGTCATGTCGTGTCAAAATGAATAGAGTGATGAAGAAGAGTCCCTTGTAAGTTGTAAAACAGCTGACAATGCATACCTTTAACAATACACACACAAAAAAAGAAAAAGAAAGAAGAAGAAGAAGAAGAAGAAGAGCAAACACATTGATTTAGCTGATTAACTGACCACAATTGTTTTCTAGTTGAATTATTTCTTCATACTCAATTGTTTATCTGCAGGATGTTTTAGTCTTAGGATTGATTATATTCTACTTTATTACCAACATACATCATTACCATTCACAATATTGCTTATGCAAATGAATGGATAAAAGGTCTTTTGATCCTGTGAAGCAGCTGTGGTAGTACCAGTATGAGGTGTGGATTGGGTCAAGATTAACATTTTGCCTTTCTTTTTAATTATTTATTTCCATCCATACTTAATTGGCTGCGCTCAGGCTCAAAGCTGTATTTTCACATTTGACAGTCCGAGCTTTAATCTTTATGCATGCACAGTTTGAAGGATGTGATTTAGAAGCATTAGAGGCTAGAAAAATGCTAATTTTTTTTCCCATCTAGTATGAAGTTCCTTCTGAACTTTTCTTAAGAGAAATTTTCAATTGTGCTGCATTATTGCCTTCGGTTGAATCCTTGAGATGATTTGTTCTGTTGGATCGTTGAAGTCATTTGGAAACCGCTTGGTGAACAGACATGGCAGGTCACCTATCTTGTAGGTTTGGCCTGTTGTATTGATAGCATTATACAAATATTTTACCCAAATGTAAGCTGGTTGTTTCAAGATGGCCTTATAGAGCTTCATTTCTGGCTAGGTCTAAGCTGAGGATTCAAAGACAGATTTTTAGGGGACAGCCTATTAGGGCCATGTTTAGACATGGACTCTGACCTGTATGGCCTTGTATTATAGAAACAGGGCAAAAAGCGCTACTAGTTTGTTTGATGAGCTATAAAATTCCGAACCTTAACCTGTTCCTTCCTTTATGCTGCCATGCGCTATAAAGGTTGGTTTGTTTTGTTTTATTATTATTTTTTTTTGTTTTTGTTTTTTGTTTTTTTTAAGTAAGATTGGAAAGAAGAAGGAAGAAACCCCTTTTCACAAAGAAAAAGGAAACCTGCCCCTTTTTCAAGTTGAAGAAGATTTAGTTGCCTGTGTTGCTGTGATGGAGATGTTATTATATGAACTCTTACTATTCCTCCTGATTTCTTTTTGCTACCATCTGACCCTGATTTGAGATTGTGCTCATCAATCTCTAAGGTTTCATCATGCATTGATGCCTTCTTCATTCTCTTTCAACTTGGAGGCTCAGGCCCCAACTTGCAATGGTCAGGGCAGTGGGCTAATTTCCTTTTAGTCCCGTATCTTTCTGTGTTACTCTACCCTTTCCTTTAAACTCTAAAACTCCACGCATATCTTTTTGAGAAAATACCACTCAAGCTAATAGATGGTGTTACATGAAAACAAAAATACTAGGAGAAAAAATACATAAAAGGAGGCGAAAGTACGTTACATGTAACCAATACCAAACCATACTTCTTTGCTTACCTTTTTTCATTTGTACTTTTGATGCTGCTTTCTGAAACATTTATTTTAATCTCTTGCTACTGTCATGATGACTAAGATGTGTCAACCTAAGATGTGCTCAACCTTTTTAATTGGAAGGCTTTTATATTATGTTCTCTCTTGAAAATTTTCCAATTGGGATGCATTGCTGGAGAAATGCATGCCAGAATATTTTTTAATGTTAGATAAAGGCCTGTTTTGGTTCAGTTTCCTTAAAACAGTTCTCAAGAATTCATAAAACAAAAACTGTTTTCAGAGAACTAAAAAAGACTGATCTTTGAAAGCAGGGCTTTTTTTGGTTGAGTTTTCCAGATTTTCAGAAAATTGTTCTCAGAAATCTGAACCCAAGTTTCTATTTTCAGTGAGAGATTCTTTATTGTTGTTGCCTTTAGAAACATCCTATGACAGTATCCAAACTCAAGCCTATTTTGCATGATGTGTGGTAAATAGTGGACAAAGTTATGACTCGTATTGAGTGGAAGCCTTGTAAGATTAAGTGTGGAAGTGTTGTGGCCTAAAAAGAATGGACATGTTTTATATCTATGGGGAAATATGTATGTGGTATGCTATTTAATGCTGTGTGCTATTTTATATTTATCTAGATGGCAGGATTGAGATGTTATTTTTTCCCTGGTGAACATGCTTGCGAGTAATTCTGCCGTTGTGTAGGTAATGCGGAAGAGTCTACCTGATCTATTTGATGTGCAACCAGATTTGCTCTTTCAGCTTGTCACTATGCTGAATCCATCTGTCCTGCAAGAAAACGGTGTTCCAGTCTACAGTGTACTGCAGGTTTGATATGCTAAGACATGAACTCAACATTCACGCATTTGTGTATTTTGTCCTAATGAATAAACATAATTGAAATTTCAGGACTTAAGATTTTTTCCATTTGTTTGTTGCGAAGTGGTTGTGGTATTGAACATTGTTGTAGTTACTTTCACTTTCTCATAGGAGTTTCTAGAAAGTGAAATAAGAACAATTTTTTTTTTATTATTATTATTTTTTTTAATTTATATAATTGGGTCATGTATGCTATAGTGGCCTGCGGTTCAAGCCATTAGGCATGCATACGCTAGTGTTAAAAAGGGAACCCAAATAATAATCGGTATTCCGCTCAGGATATAGCGTAGAGTTTGTCGGGCTTTGTATCCTTTTTGGATAATCTAAAGAGTAGTGATACTCACACCGAACACTTTCAGTGAATTGCTTAACCGAATAATTTTTAATTGGCTATTTATTACCAAATACAAGTAAGTGGAGGGCTCCACTTCCTTATTTGTTACATAATTTTGACCAATTAAAAGAGTAGGTCTAGCAATTCACTGTAACTATTCGGTGCAAGAATCATTTTCCTAATCTAAATGTTTGGGAATGAACTATATATTTGTATAGTAACTGGTATCTGGAAGCTGATGTATGCTAAAGCTGTTTGTCTTTTCCATAATTGGATATGAACTATATTCAAAGTTGTTCTTTTAAAAGCAGTGAGCAGCGGCTGCTTGTTTGTTATCCCTTCATTTGTGCATGTGCCAAGTGTATGGCTTTTCCTTTTTGAGCTTAGAGGATGTCTAATCCTTCCCCTCCTTTTTTAATAGCTTAGGATTGGGCTTGACTGCTTTTATTTGCAAATCATCTTCGTTTCCTCATAGTTGTTAATAATTGCAGTCATGATTATATGACCGGTATGCTGTTACATTCCTCCTCAATCACGTATTGTTTTTTGAATTTTATGATCATGTGAATATGAGCAATATAATCACCAAAAAAAAAAACTTTATAAAAAAAAAAACTTTATGCGTTTATATATATACATACTACATGTACATACACATTACAAGCAGCAGCAGAAGATTGGTAATAGAAAGGGAGGAGGCTATTCATAGACAATCTGATGTCCTAAAGCTCTTTTTGTGCGTTCACACTTTTTATTTATTATTATTAATAATTTTCGCTGTTGTAGTTGTTCGTTTCCTTTCCAAAAGTTTTTCTATGTATATCCAATTTTAGTTCTAGAATTCTGAATGAGGATCTAAGCGGGGCTTGGATTTTCTTATTGACACCATTAACTGAACCTTCCAATTTAGTTTTAATTCTTTAAGCGAATATCAGGTTATCAGCATATTATTGTGGTGGACAGTGGAGATGACTTGCTAACACCATTTATTTGTATTCTGTTTGATACCATTTGTGTCTTTATTTATTAATTCTTACATGCTTGTTTTCTCCAGGAGCCTGGGAACTTTGTCATCACCTTCCCCAGATCTTTCCACGGAGGTTTCAATTTCGGTAAGCCATGACATTATTAATTGACAGTTATATGTTGAAGGGTTTATAATATTATAATGCATCATACTTGGTACATAATAATTTGGATATCTTATTGACTCTATGGTCTTACAGGGTTGAATTGTGCAGAGGCGGTCAATTTTGCTCCTGCAGATTGGCTACCTCATGGTGGATTTGGAGCAGAGCTATATCAGCTGTATCACAAAACTGCTGTTTTATCTCATGAGGAGCTTGTTTGTGTGGTAGCAAAGGTTAGAAGTTTTCTTAACTGCTGTTAGCTCCTTAATCAGAAAAAATATCAGAGGAAACATGAAAATTCTTTTAATGCGAAGCTATAAAGCAAATCCAACAAATATGAAATCATGAAGAAGAACAAAGCTTTAATCCTAAATTTTTGTAGTACAAGAAGCAGACATGCTTGTAAGCAGTCACATCTGTGTCGGTTGTGTGTTATACATTGCCACTTTTTCAACGCTTCTGAACACGTGTCAGACGCATCCCAGAAGTGTCCTTACTTTAAGAACAAAAGATTCTTTATTTTGGACTCACAGTTGACACTTATTGGACATGCAACATGATGACTAACAAGCCGTACATTTTGAGATATGATTTTATTTTAGTTTAGAGTATAATTCTAACGAATAATCATATTAAATGTTTTTATAAGATTATTCAAAAGTTTGACGTACGTTAGGGAATTATATGACATAGGAAGACTATTCAAAGAATTGGACACGGGAGGATAGGAGTCATCATAATTGTTTGTGCATTTACATTTCGAAATAGATGCGTACTTTCTACATGTCATGAGTATTGTGACCACAAAACTTTTAGCCCAAGTTGTATCTCCTCCTCCTACATGGGGGGAGGTTGGAGTTTAAGTTTCACTTGAGGCAATAGGGGGGTCTGTGTGAGCATTGGGTGCCAAAAAAAGGGGAAGGCATGGTCATTGTGATTTTTAAGCTACAAATTTCATATTACAACAATATAATACTATATTAACTTATTATAAAATTTATTTTATATTTCTTCTTTCTGTTACGACATTTTCTTTATAATTTATAAATGAATATATATTTATTCTTCGTCTTGTCACGACATTTTCTTTTTCTTTGTTTTACGATTTATTGTTTCACAGTGTGTTTTGCATGTTTCCGTGCTGCTCATGTCCTAGGTAGTTGGGATTTGCCACAATTTTTTCATTAATTCTATTAGGAGTTATATCCTATGTTAGACAACAAATTTTCACTCCGTTTCTTACTCAATCGGTCCATGTTCACTTTTTACATTCATCTTGGCCTATGAGCTTTTAGCACCTTCAGCCTCAATCGAGTTGCTTTTCTTGATGGTGTCATTTCCATGTTCATCCTAAAGTTCTTATAGGCAACTTTCCTCCTCTGTATCTGATTCTTCCCTCCAGCCCCAAAAAACAGTTTGATTTCTGCTGAACACTGAGAGTTTGGAATTTTTGCCCTATGTTCCTTCTAAAGCAATAAGCAATGCAAAATAAATCTGCCACCAAACTAAAGGTTGCAACTTGACATTCATCTCTTGCTCCATTATCATCCAGGCATGCTAAATCCTTGTCTTCCAACCCATTCTCATCCAGGAATATGTTTTTGTGCATGCTATGATGAAAGATTTGATAAGATATATGCTGTTCTCTTTCTTCTTATTCCTTGAATCAATCAATTATACAGTTTGAAGTTCAATTTTATGTTGGTGTCTGAAATTTTGCTTTTCAGCTGACTTGCTACATGTTTCCACAATTTCACAAATGGATACAGTATTAATGTGCAAATTTAAATAGTGGCGCTACTGCTGAATCATTATTGTATTTAGTTTTCAATTAGTTTTCTTCTGCTTTCTTTTGATTTTAACTAAGGCTACACATTATTCAGTTTCGAGTGCTGTTAAACTGTCAAAATCCTCAACTGAATTTTCTTTGATTGTTGTTGAAGTCTCCATCCTGTCAACTATTAAAACGCACTGCATAGATTCTTGGCAAGTTGAATCCTGAAGTTAATTCTGTGGGTCATTAGTTGCATTTGCTCAAGTGTGTTATGTTACTTGCAGAGTGACTATGATAGCAAAACTTTACCTTACTTGAGGGAAGAATTCCTTAGAATATATGAGAAAGAGAGAACTTGGAGAGAGCGACTTTGGAGAAATGGCATTTTTAATTCAGCTCCCATGTCACCACGGAAGCACCCTGAATATGTTGGTACTGAAGAGGTATTAGTATAGTGCTGTGAAATTTTATCCTACTTTTGAAACTATTGTTCCCACTGCATGTTCAACTTTATGCAATATCAGAATAATAATATAGCTATCTAAGTTATTCATTGTGGTGACTGATATCTCCTGATGGTTGAAGGATCCTACGTGCATTATATGCCATCAGTACTTGTATCTTTCTGCTGTTGTTTGCCGCTGTAGGCCATCTGCTTTTGTGTGTCTACAGGTAAGTGATCTTAATAAAATTTCTGATTAGAATGTAGACATGGTAATTTCAGTCTAAGTTAAATATATGATTACTGTCTTATGTTCAGATTTGAAGTTGTCAAGTAAAACCTGGGGAGAAAGAAACAGGTCCTTTTATATATTTATTTTATTTTGGTCACTTCCCTCTCCTCCAATGCAAACGGTTCCTTGATGGTCTCTCTTGTTGACTGCTAAAAAGAAATTATAAAGAGAGGAAGAATACAAATTACTTTGTCTTGATATGCCTTAAAGGTTGATTTACCATGAATAACAAGAGGCGAAAATTGACTGGACATGAAGGAAAAAGTGCAACATAATGTTATTCCATTTAATATATGATGGTGTTTGCTTCCATGGCCAGTTAGTTATTATTATACCTTTTATGATGGAAATTTCTTGAGGAACTATAATGCAGTCCATTAGAAATTTCCGAGGCTTGCTCAATTTTCCCTTTACTTGGAAACTTCAAACATTTGATTCTTCTCAAATAATTCCTTTCAACTAATTATTTATATTTTTCTGTTGCAGCACTGGGAACACCTTTGTGAATGCAAACCCAAAAAACATCGTCTTCTTTATCGTCATACATTGGCGGAATTGAGTGACTTAGTGCTTAAGATGGATAGATATAATTCTGAGGAGACGCTACAAAATAGAAGCTTGCGAAGGGAACTTTTGTGTCCCAATGAATCGGGTGCTTTGATGAAAAAGGTTTAATCTTGGTTCTTTTTATTAGATTAATTTGAACTTATTGTACCTTTTTAGTTGGAGTTATGTTAATCTGCCTAGTCGTGTGTTGTTTGTTAGCAATGCTTTTGGCTCCTATCTGCCTTTTGCTTGGAGAGCCAAGAAGTATGTTGAAAGAGTGATCTTTTCCTTAAATAATCAAAGTATTACTTTCCCAATTTTACATATAAATGTGTGGAAACATAATTTTCTTTTGGCCGATTTTTACTTTTTGAAATTCTGGGTTGAATTGTACCTTTGTTCACTTGGTGATTTTAAGGATCGGAACCCAAGGCTCTGACGGAGAGTTGCTCAAGGTCCATAATCTACACCTGGAGGAGGTGGGGGGTGGGGGAGGGGGATTGTTAAATTATTAACTTTTTGAATGTAAAATTTGCTCAACAGGAATTTAAATTTTGTTGGCATAAAAATTCATCGATTGATGGCAATAATAAGAATATGAAAAGCAAATCAATGGACACCAGAGATTTTTACGTGGAACCCCAAGTAGAAAAGCCACACGCCCTCATATAGGCAAACCAAAACCCACCTATGTGAGAAAGAGAGTACAACTTAGGTAAATGGACTCTTATCCCAAAAATCTCCTAGTTACCTCCTGATACAGATGACTCCAAACCTTCTCTGAAAGTCTCTAGGCTATAAGTCTATTCGCCAACAACATCAACTCCTCACGAATCTACTTCTCTAGTGATTTTGGTCTGCCACTTATCGATCAGGCTGCAGTTTCTGATGGAGGATCGAATGGTTGTGTTGAACTCTTCAATCTAGTACGCACCAGTAGTTGTCAACACATGAATTTACATTCCACCAAAGCTAAGCATGCCGAATGTAATTAAAAAAAAAAAATGATGCACCCTAAAATTCACATATAATGCAAATTTTTTAAAAATAAACTATATATGCACTCTAAAACTCACAAATAATGCTACTTATCAAAAAAACTCACAAATAATGCTAATTTCTATATGTATTCTCTGTGATATCATATATATATATAGGCAACATAGAAGTATAGGGAGAGTAGGGTACTGTTTAGAGCAATCTTTGAAACTACTTTTCCAAAAAACTATTTCGATCGATTGACCTGAAGCCCTCAATTGAAGTTTACTGCAGTTCAATACTTAGAAAATTTCTTAAAACAGAAATTTCCAAAAAACTTTTAAAGCACGTTTTAAAAGATTTAGAGAATCAAATAAGATCAAAATCATGAAAGTTTAGAAACTGTAATTATGCATGCATGGACCCTAATTTGGTGAGTGCATCTGTTAATTTACCTTTTTAGTTTTTACCCTTGTAGACGAAGATTACTGAATTATACTTGAATATAGCTTTGATTTCCTTCTTCGACCTTGGTAGGTAATCAAATAACTGTAACTGTTGAAAAATTTGTAACCTAAGCTAGAAATTTAAACTAAAAGTCACAGATTCCAGTTTTGTAGAACAAAATTTGCCTACCTAAATCCTATTGAGCTAAAACTTTCTTGCTGGATGTGATCTTTCTCCTTTGAAAAAAGTGGATCTTTGGGAAGAAGTACATCAGATGTCTTTTCAATGAGCTTATTATTCATTCTTTATGATAATAAATTTCTCCTTTGGCTAAAATTTATTACAATAACATTATCTAATACAATGTTGCCATAATCTGTGTAAACAATTCTGACATTGAGCCCCTAAAAGTAATAACAGTGAAATAAAAGAAGAAGCAAGCATAAGGGAAGTGGAATATTTCCTATGGAGGACAAAATTCATGGATTTATGACGTTTGGGGTGCACAACTTAAACTTCTAGTATTTTTATTGTCTTCGGCATATGGAATATCTGGTTCGGTGGGAGCATGTGTGTAGGCCGATTCGAAATGGTGGGTTGGGGCTTAGAAGATTGGTGCCTTTCAACAAAGCTCTTCTTGGGAAATGGTTGTGGAGGTATGGGGTGGAGAGGCTTTGGCTTTGGCGAAGGGTTATTGCGAGTAGATATGGGGAATGCAGAGGAGGGTGGTGTTCTCTTGAGGTGCGTGGCCTTAGGGGTGTTGGGCTCTAGAAGTGTATTCGGAAGGGTTGGGCTGATTTTTCCATTCATGTTTGTTTTAGACTCAGGGATGGCATAAGGATCAGTTTTTGGGAGGATGTTTGGTGTGGGGATCTTTCTCTTGCTCTCGCTTTCTCACGGTTTTTCAGGATTGCTACGGATAGGCAGGCTAGGGTGGTCGACTTTTATCAGCTTGATAGTGGGAGACTGGTTTGGGACGCTCGATTCAGGCGTTTTCTTCAGGATTGGGAGGTTGAGGATGCCACTCGTCTGTTGGAGGTGTTGTATCAGCAGGGAGTCATGGTTGGAGACTCTGATTGTTGGATTTGGGCTCCCAATTCGCAGCGTCGCTTTGATGTTCGTTCCTTCTTCAGGTGTCTTTCTGTGGAGCCTGGAGGAACTTTCCCGTGGAAGTCTGTGTGGTGCTCTAAGGCTCTTCTCAAGGTGGCTTTCTTTGCTTGGACCACTGTTTTGGGTAAGATCTTAACCCAAGACAATTTGAGAATGAGAAATTAGGTGGTGGCCAATCGGTGTTACACGTGTCTTCGGGATGAGGAGATAGTGGATCATCTTCTTCTGCACTGTTCCATGGCCAAGGATTGTTGGGCCTTGATGCTTGGTTTGCTTGGGATCCATTGGGTCATGCCTCGATCCACTAGAGGGCTGGTTGAGGCTTGGAGAGGGTGTTCTGTGGGGGCCCATATTCGTGATGCTTGGAGGGCTACGCCTCCTTGTGTGTGGTGGTGCATTTGGCTTGAGAGGAATAGGAGATTTTTTGATGGCAAGGAGAGGCCTATTTCTTTTCTTAAGTTCTCTATTATTTCCACTCTTTATTGTTGGGTTTTTGGTAGAGATTTTAGATCTCTAGAGGATGTTGTTTTCTTAGCCTCTTTGAAGGCTTAAAGACCCGTTTTTGGCCTTGTGTTGTTCCCTTGGGATGCGTTCCCCTTTTGAGCGCTTTCTATGCATTTCGTACTTATCAAAAAAAAAAAAAAAAACATTTAGCTGCTAAAAATAAAAGTTAGTTGACTATTTTCTGCTATGACTGTGTTTTATGTAGGTTAAAGGTGGTCATATCTCTCTTTCCGAACTTGCAGAACAATGGCTTTTGAGATCTTGTAAGATTCTTCAGATTCCATATTCTAAAGATGCTTATGTTAATGCATTAAAGGAAGCTGAACAGTTTCTTTGGGCTGGTTCTGAAATGGATCCGGTGAGCTTTAAGTATTTAAGTTTCATTCTTTTGTAACTCTTGAGCATATGCTTAATAATTAAATTGGCTGAATTATATGTATATGTTCCACTCATGAGTGTAGGTGCGAGACGTGGCAAAGAACTTGATTGAAGCTCAGAAATGGGCAGAAAACATAAAAGATTGTCTTTCTAAAGTCGAGAAATGGTCGTACCATCACTGCCATGATATAGAAAAAGTGCATTTGGAACATGTTACCAATTTGCTTTGTTTTAACCCTTTGCCTTGTAATGAGCCCAAGAATCTTAAATTGAAGGTTAACATTTTACAGTGTTGTTGTGGTTTTTGCTGTATGACTCCGTTTGTTGATGGAACTCTTAGAACTGTTTGATTCATTTTATGTAGAATTATGAAGAAAAAGCTGGTGTGCTTATTCAGGAAATTGATTCTGCTCTCTCCTCGTGCTCAAAAGTTTCTGTAAACTCTCTTACACTTACAGTGCTCTAATCATTAAACTTATAACTACAAGATTTGTGGAACTGAATTTTTGGTATTCAATAATGTAATTTCACTGTGATCTAGTATTACTTCTTTCCATTCAATTTGATCAATTTTGTTCTGTTCTTTTATCATTGCCACTCCAGATTACTGATTGGGAAGTCCTGTACTCCAAGGTTCGTGACTTTCCAATCTATCTAAAAGATGGTGAAAAATTAGCAAGAAAACTATCTTTTGCAAAGGTAAATTTTGTTGGCTTACCTATATTTTAAGCTTTATATAAATCTTTAGGAAGAGTTTTTCTTCTGGTCAATTTTTTCTAAGGTTTTCTTCTCTAAATCAGTTGAAACTGAGCAAACTACTCTTTATCGATTGGAATTAATTTCTCTAATATGCCTGTAGACTTATGCTTTAAATCTACTTGACAAAAAATTTTCTTGTCCTTTCAACTGGGTGGGGAGAACTTAATTGAAGAGGAGCTATTCAATTTCATTCATAGTTTTGTGGATACCCGAGATTGCCTTTCAGCTATTCTTGCATTTCAAATTTTTTTAACCCCCAAAAAGATCACAAGAAAAAAGTGACACTAAAGCAGCTTTAGATGGGGATGGGTGGCTTACTTTGACACGCCATTTTATGCACACTCCTTTTATAGTTGGTGTTTTCTAAGGGTTTTTAGTTCCTGTCGCTTTATAATTTTGCTGATATTTTCCCATTATTGCGGTCCTATAGGTCTGGTTAGATAGTGTGAAGAGATGCACATCAGAAAAACATCCTGCTACAATTGAGGTTGATATACTGTACAAGTTAAAGTCAGAGGTGATATAGATAGATTTTCTATGTCAAATTGCATTGTTGGATATACTTTCTGTGGTTTACTTGTTTTAAACTTTTTATTATTGATTTTGGATAGATTTCGGAGCTTCAAGTTCAACTCCCTGAAGCTGACATGCTTTTGGATTTAATAAAGCTAGTTGAATCTCGTCGTGCTCGGTGCAATGAGATGTTGACAGGACCTATTAATCTAAAGGTCGTTCCTTGCAGATGCTTCATCTTTTGCTTTCTTGCAAGGGTTCATTTAAGTTGGGTACAAAGAATGGCATGCATGTATACTTATTTTTTGATTTGTGCAGAATCTTGAAGTGCTCCTTCAAGACTTGGATGGTTTCACTGTTAACATTCTGGAGTTAAACCTGTTGAGGCAATATCACAGTGATGCTGTATCATGGCTTTCCCGCTTTAATGCTGTTCTAATGAATGCTGATGAACGGGAGGATCAAGAACATGTTGTCGAAGAGTTAATTTGTATTCAGAAAGATGCAATGCTGTTGAAAATTCAAGGTAAGCTCCTTGGCATATGCAATTCCCTCTATTATTTCCTAAAGATTGTCTTCCTAATTATAATGATATTTTTTGGTTTTATTATTTGTTCATTTTACAAATAGTTGGTGAGTTACCTTGCGTTGAGGTTGAGTTGAAGAAGGCTTGTTGCAGGGTTAAAGCTCTGAAGGTACATTTTATTCTTTTTCAAACTTATGTGTGGTTCCAATTTTATCTAGTACAGTTGGTTTTATCTCAAGTCTTAAATTTTCTCCTCTCACCAAGTAATGTACCTTGATGGTTTCAAGTTTAATGACTGCTATGTTTATGATGGGAGTTTGGTGTTTGATGCATTGTTCGCCAGTTTGTTTTGGTTCTGTGGTTCTAGTTGTTCTTTCCTGATTTTATTGCTCGAAGTCAAACAATTTATGCAATATTGGTACAGGCACTTGGGACTAAAATGTCTTTGGACTTCATCCAGCAACTAATAATGGAAGCAACTGTGTAAGCTTCCCTAACTTGGTGCCTCTTACGAAATTAAGAATAGTCAACATTTGCGCTAATTTTCTCATTGGTTTTTAAAATTCACTTGCCAACTTTTTCAGATTGCAGATTGAGAAAGAGAAGTTCTTTGTTGATATTTCTGGGGTACTTGCGACAGCTATGTGTTGGGAAGAAAAAGCAGTACGTATTCTTGGAAGTGAGGCTCAGATGTCCGACTTTGAGGATGTTATAAGGTTTATACTGTGCTTGTTTTTGACTATCGAATTTCTTAGATTATGTTCCATCCTAGCTATAATATTTTGTTTTGAATGTTTTAGGACTTCTGAGGACATACTTGTTATTCTACCTTCTCTTGATGCTATCAAGGATGCAGTATCTATGACTAAGTCTTGGTTACAGAAGTCTAAGCCTTACTTAGAGGCCGATTTAACTGTGATGCCTGCCTCAAGTTCTCTTAAAGTTGAGGCCCTCAAGGTTCTTACATTTTTTGCATCTGGTATGTTTGCTATATTTTAGTGGACAATCAGGATGACAATATGCTATGATTTTTGTAGGAATTAGTTTCTCAGTCAATGCTTCTGAAGGTATCTATGGGCGAAAGAACAATGCTTCAAACAGTATTAAAGACTTGCATCCATTGGGAGCATGATGCTTATTCTCTACTGTGTGATGCAGACTGCCTTTTACATATTAATACAATTGGTGATGGAAATACCAGTGACCTGACTTTTAAAATTGAGCACATAGTTGCTAAAATAAACTCAATTATAAAAGCTGGTTTCTCTCTTCATTTTGAATTTGCGGAGATTCCGAAACTTCAAGATGCCTGTTGTACACTCCAATGGTGCTTCAAGGCTCTTTCTCTCTGTTCTATAGCTCCTCCCTTTGAGGTGACTGACTTTATCTTCATACGTTGCATGCCCATGTTTATATCTTTCTTTCCTCTTTGCTTCAACTTGTGTAATTGAATTCTCTTTCATCTTGTGACATATGATGAAGTCCACGTGATGCTTCTCGTTTAAAATTTATTATTTGTGACTGTTAAATAAATGCTCATGTGCAGAAAGCTGCACGAAAGTTTATGAATTCTTAGTTGCTGTGGATATGGGGACAAATAATGATGTGCCTCTGCATCTGCAATTTTGCTTTAGTGTCTTTGCCTTTCTGAACTCTGTTTGTTTGTTTGTTTTTTTTTTTTTGTCAAAATTTATTTCACAAGAGTGCGTGCACAGAAACATATTGCCCCAATGGGGACTTGAACTCCATCCTCCCATGTGGGAGGAGAAAATTTACCTTCTTTTTAACTCCAAATATCATTTTGTGCTTCCTTTTCTTTTTAGACCTATATCTCTGTCTATTTTTCTTGTAGGAAGTTGAGATGCTGATGCAGGATGCATACCACCTCCCATTTACATGCGCATCTAGTGCTTTGTGTAGTTCTTTGATTGATGGAATAAATTGGCTTAAGAAAGCCTTGGAGATTCCTTTGCTATGCAATCGTAGAAGATTCAAGTTGGACGATGCTAAAGAAATTCTTTTGCAGTCTCAGGTTTTTATTTTATTTTATTTTATTTACCTTTTCACTTAGCCTACTTATATTAACTCTTTTTTTAATTGTTATGGAGGATTTACTTATGATATCGTTAAATTGCAGAGGCTTAAAGTTTCATTTCCGGTGGTTGTTTGTCAACTTGGAACTGCTATTGAGAAACACGAGTGAGTTTCCTGGTTCAGTGGTGCCGCTATCTCCCCTAATGTTTTTCTATTCTTCCGAAGTAGATATACCATTTGAAACTGCATCTGAAACAAGGCATATCATATGGTTAATGTGATTTTGAGATCAATCTAGCGTGTTTCACATAGAATGCCATGTTATTGTTAGGTTTAACTTGACAACAAATAATCAATGTATAGTCTTAAGTATGCTGCTTAGTTATTGTGACATTTTTGTATGTCACACAAGGAAGGACTCAAATATGTTCCATGTCATAGAAATAGTTAAAACATTCTTGTAATTTCTCATTATTTATATCTTTTGACCTTTATCTTTTTGTTTCCTTTTTTGGGTTTCTGAATTCAAGGATGGGGAAGATGATATAGTCTCTTTTGCTCATTTAAGTATAATTTTTTGTTGTCATCTTGGACATAGCTATTAATTTAACCCCTACAATAATCACATTCTCTTCACTTGTGGCTTCATTGCAGTTGATGACTGTAGCCATGTAGTTGGCATGCTTACTGACAAGAGGGACATCATATCATCTTTACTTATTTGTGTTAAACTTTCTCATTCTTTTAGAACATCTTTACTTATTTGTGTTAAACTTTCTCATTCTTTTAGAAGTCACATTCCCTATTCCTCCCATTCATCATGTATAATCTTTGAAGGGTCAATGGCCCACATTTTTGTTGTTTGACAAATTCCCTATTTTCTCCCATCATCTTTACATACTGGCATGCATGTTCTTCATCTATTGTGTATATATTTATGTATATGTATATATAATCATCACATGATTACATTATCTCTTCGTAGTTCTTTCAATAATCGATTACTGTACTTTTATGGACATTGTTACTGTAAGTGTAGCTTATCAGGGATAAAAGAAAATCTGTTTAAACATACTAGCATGCTTTTCATTTATCTTCTATTATTGTAAGATAATTAACACATGATTTCTTTTTCTACTTATTTTAGTTATCACTTGCCATACTAATACTGACATTTTTACTGTGAATGTAGTTTGTGGCTAGAGAAAGTGCATTGTTTTTTCAGCATGACGTCTGGGGATCGATCTTGGTTTTCATTGTTACAGCTCAAGGTTTACATGATGTGGATTTTATTTTTTTTCCTTTTTGATGATACCAGTGTACAATGCACATGTTGATTATTGGCTGTTTCTTTTCGAAACAATGTTTCTTATGATTTTTATAGTGCAGTTTCTTTTTATTTCTCTCCCTCTCTCTTTTGGGTTAGTTATAGTGCAGTTTCAATTGTTATGAAGTTTAATAATATTGTTGATTTGCAATTTCTGTTTGAATCTCACGCAATTTGAGTAACATAATAGAGTGGATTTTTCTTTATTTTAGTTCAACAACTTGATGCGATGGAATCTTATCCATGTACAAATATGCTGCATGGAATGTCTTGGACTATTGGTCAATGTGCATTTTTGTGTTTCTGGAAGTAGAATTTGTCCATGCACATCTTCTCTTTCAATATGCTTGGCAGCTGCCGAAGTATATGATTTCGAAGGTGTTCTAAGTCAAGAGCTTGGAACATTGTGTGGCTACTTTGTTATTGTCTGGTACTATGATTGGCGCTTCATTTATTTATGGTCATAGTTTATTAGTTTCTATATCTCTTGATCTTCCTGAGACCAGCTATGTGTCTGGTAAGATTTGGTTTATGGTTCTCTATATATTAAAACAATAAAGTTGGTCTATGTCAATCTTAAGTTATGATGCAGATGTGCTTTCAAACAGATGGGTTATCAGAGTCAACTGTTGTGTAGCCTTATACAACCAAAACTTGTTTATTTTCATGATATTTTGTTGACATTGTTTTACTTTTTGGTTGCTTATCCTGTCTGCTCAACTAAAAATATGATTGTATTATTCAGGAAATTGGAAGCTCTGATGCCTTCAATTGCCCAGAGCTGGACATGGTTTTATCTGAAGTACAAAAGGTAGAGCAGTGGAAGCACTGCTGCAAGGACATTGTCGGGCATTCAGTTCTAGATATAAACATGCTGCTTAATTCACTATCAGAGGTTCGGCTCATTTCATACTCTTCTACAATTTTATTGGCTTTGTTACTGTAATCATATTATTTTCAATGTTGTACAGATAGAGACTACTCTTGATAGATCCTTATACATTTATGGTGTGTCTATGGGCTGCAAAGCAAGAGATTTATGCATGTGCTGCTCCAGTGGTTTTGAAGCTCAGGAATTTTTAACTTGTTCTTTGTGCAAGGACTGGTAAGGTATCATGATCCTGGCTTTGTTATCAAGATTCTACTTTGAACTTTGGCCAAAAAAATGGGACTCAATTTAACTCAAAAAAGCTCTTTTCCAACTATTTGGGTTGGCTGCATGAATCTTATTTTTCCCTTTTGCTCTAAAGGTGTAGACTTAGTCAAACCGGATGTTATCATATTTTGTTTTACTAACTGTGTCTATGTTAATTTTGGTCTTCCCCTTCCCCTTGCATTACCCGTATTGTGGACAATGCCACTCCTAACTGGTACACTTAGTGTCTTCTTTGCACATGGCCAAA
Organism: Cornus kousa; assembly: GCA_025631255.1. Lineage (NCBI taxonomy): Eukaryota > Viridiplantae > Streptophyta > Magnoliopsida > Cornales > Cornaceae > Cornus > Cornus kousa. Next base: position 4,854,140 of record JAOTQH010000057.1, on the reverse strand, counting down.
CTATCTTAATTGATTTTGTCACATTCTATCGCCAGTGGGTCACTGGGTGCTACTTCAACCATCTTAAGGATGTGCTCATTTCTAATTCTATTATTTTTGTCTTGACCATATATCTATCTCAAGATTCACATTTCTGCCTCTCACTTTATGGATCTATTGTTTCTTGACTGCCAAACATTATTTCTAAAAGAATGGCTGGTCTAATAGTGGTTTGATATAATTTCTCTTTCAATCTTATTAGTAGAGGGAGTTGTGCCAGCCACAATATTTTAAATGAACTCCTCTATTTAACCCATCATGCTTTGATTTGATGATTGGCATTTTCTCCAATTTCTCCTTCATTGGACGTCGGTCACGAAATGTTCTAGACGCAGTCCTCCATTTAAACCATCTTGCCCATTGTGAATAACTTGCATAAATAATGTTTGCTTTTTGGTATCTTTTGGTCCTCAATCTTCAGTATATATTCATTTGTATTTCTAGATTTACTAAAGGCACACATCATATATTCAATTATGTTCTTACTTATCTTAAATTCTTTTAATTCTAGAGTTTTTCTCAAAACCTTCAATTTAGTGCTTACCTCATCTATTGTTTTATCAATTAAAGCAATATCATCAGCTAATAAAATGTACCATGAAATCGCCTCCTGAACATGTCTTGTCATCTAATCATATGTAACTAAGGTAAAAAGATATGAACTTTTATGCTGATCCTTAATGTAAAGAGTAAGCCCACAATAATTGAAAATTCACATTTTTTCACCACAATCGTTTCAATGTAGTCACTGTTCCATCATTCACGTCCTTTGTGATCAATGTGATGTCAATATATCCTTTTGTCACTCTTTTGTTTTATAAATCCCTCTATATTACATTTACATCTCTAGGGATCCTATCTTTATAGTTCTAGATCTCTGCTTACTTGATTTGGACTCAGGCCAGAGTCGAGTTTGGGTTAGGCGAGATCTCGACAAGAATAATAATGACTGCTGACTTCACCGAGACTTGGCTTGACTTGGTCTGACTCAGTTGATACAGTCGTGTCTCCGTCTGTCTCGGCTGAGATGGTCGTGATTTGGGAAATCACTGCTGTCTCTGCCAAGACCTGGCCCAAGTCTCTGCCGAGAAGGCTGTGATTTTTGGTTTAGGTCTAAATATCCAATTTTTTTCCTTACCTCTCTTATTTATTCAATCTTAAGATCTCTGCTGACTTGATTTGGACTCAGGCCAAAGTCGAGTTTGGGTTGGGCGAGATCTCGACAAGAATAATAATGACTGCTGACTTCACCAAGACTTGGCTTGACTTGGTCGGTCTGACTCAGTTGATACATTCGTGTCTCCGTCTGTCTCAGCTTAGACGGTCGTGATTTGGGAAATCACTGCTGTCTCTGCCAAGACCTGGCCCGAGTCTCTGCCGAGAAGGCTGTGATTTTTGGTTTAGGTCTAAAAATCCAATTTTTGTCCTTCCCTCTCTTATTTATTCAATCTTAAGATCAAAATAGAGAGAAAACCGTGCCCCCACCCTACCGGACAATAGATTTACCTCAAGTGTTCCGAACTCGAGATTAATCAATAAGTTACGATATTTTTAGCAAACAACTAGTATATCTTTATTATATTAAGTTTAAAACAGACATCATAATATGCATATATTAATATATATTGTTTTGCTAAATAACTTAATAAAACAGCTTTAAAAATAAAAAAATTAATAAAATTGATGAGAAATATTTTGAAATTATTTAAAAATAGGAACAAGCAAATAATTAAGAGTATATGATCTTTAATTCATATTCCATATCCAACTACAGGTATACTGACTCCAACTGAAGCTATTATCGCATGCATTTTTGTGAATGTGACATGTTTATTTTTATTGTTTTAATATGAATTTGTGCCCATAAATTTAGTGCAAAGTACAATTTGTTATTGCTTATAGTGCCTTAAAATTTAATTTGTAGACCATTCTCTATATTAAATTATCTTTGAAATTTAATTAAATTCTTTTAATAATTTTAAAATTATAGTTTTATTCAATTTATGGAGTTAAAATTTGCACATTAGCTCGTTTTTATATATTTCCTAGTGTTGAAATTTTTTCATGACTGTGACAGTTGATTACCTGTTCCATAACTCCCATTACAGCCCTAGACCGTGATCCGACAATCTTGACCTCGTTTTAAAAACTTCCCTTTCATAGCTGTCTCTACATCAATAAAAACTTTATAGAAGATCTTTCTTCTTTTCTCTGTATCTTTCCATTAGTCTCCCACTTATCAAAAAAAAAAAAAAATCTTTCCATTAGTCTCCTCAATCATTTAAATAGCCTACATCATTGATTTTCCAACACTTCAGTTTGCGTCTTAGTCTTTGTTAAATCGTTCTCTTCCAAAGTTTCACCGTATGTGTCATATATCTAATTCCATGACTATTGGTAATTTGGTACAACTTTGTATAACCCTCTTACCTTTATAATTTTATATATAGCTCAGTGTTGTTAAAGACGGGCTTAGGCTCGAGGCGCAGGTCTAGCGCTTCTTGTCATCCCAGGCTCATTGATGTTTACTAGGCGCGCGATTCACTAATTTTTTTTTTTT
>JAOTQH010000057.1:4785707-4796056 GCA_025631255.1 Cornus kousa | reverse complement strand
GTAAAGAAGCTTTAAAAAATAATAATAATAAAATAAAATAATTTAGAAGTTAAACGCATGAAGGTAGTTATGACATTTTAAAATAAGAGATGATACATTAATGAGTTTAAGGACTTTCTTGTTATTTTCTCTATAAAAAAAATAAAAAAAAAAATAAGCCAACTGTAATTGAAAAAAATAGTACAAATATTCCCTCCCAACAAAATTTGCACTTGGTTAGTTGCCCGGTTAAATATGGTACGGAGTAATAAATGGTTAAGAGAAATATGTTATTGAGCATAAAGTATATCTAGGAACCAGTATGGTATGGTCGTAGACTCATAATACACTGTAACGATTTGGGCAAATTTTTTATTTAATAATTGATATATTTTCTATTTAATTACATATTTCTCTTATAATTTGTGTTATATATGTGAACAGCTGGAATAATTTGGTTTTGTGCAGGTAAAGCAAAAAGAATCAACTTCAGGAGTTTTGTTGGGAGATGACGTATTAACATTAGTGGTGGAACCCCAAATGGATCATTCCCTAATTATGGTTCTTGTGACTGTCTATGGATTGATTAATAAAAAAATGTGAATAATTAACATCACCGCCATTGCTGCTGATCATGCATGAGCTTCTTAGACCTTATAAAAATAATTTCTTTGTAATGTGAAAACAATGTTTTGTTTTCTGAGCGATCGGATGAGTAGGAAAATGAAAAGATTATTAAATATATAGCTTGTGTATATCAGATGTGACCGTATATAGCTTGTGTATATCAGATCTGATAGTATTGTTCGGAAGATAAAAGGTCACCTTTAGTGGTTCGCCTGTAACTCTAGAGTTGATTCCCAAATATATATATATATATATATATATGGATAATGCTTCGGATGTGTCCCATCAGGACAAATTGTATCTTGCACACTAAGTATCTTAATAAGAGGTTGACATCTCTTTTAAAGTTAAATACATATAATTTATGGGTCATACTTATTTTTTAGAATTAAACCCGACAGATTTTTTTTTTTTCTCTCTTTGCTCCCTCCCATCCCAATCATTATAAACCTAATCTTCCCTACTAGGACCTCGACCACTCCGCTTTAGACTGGATTTCTATTTCGTCTTAGAAATGATTAATTTATTTTCTTGAAACAGATATGTTAAAACGTTATATTTGTCGATGTAAATTTGAGATAAATTTTGAAATGGGATAAATATAAATGGTTAAAGACAATTTTCCATGATCGTTCTTTAGAAATAGAATTAAAAGAAGATAGATCCACTACTTGGATTTGGAATGATTGGCAGATGTGGGTGACAGATACAGATGGGGCGGACCAAAGGGGAAAAAAAAAAATAGATATATTGGGTTAACTCTAAAAAAAAAATGAGTATAATATCTGTTTTGTATTTTTTTAAGTTTAAAAAAAGTTTTAACCTCTTTGGACACGTTAGTGTGTTGGATAAAATTTGTAGGGATGGATTTTAAATTTAAAATAAGCGTGAACTTCTTATTGTAACAAGTTAGTGTAGAGGACAAAATTTATCCACCGAAGTATTATCCATATATATAATTTTTTTCGAAAATTATCCACATATATAAATTGATAGATGAATCATGGTACATAAAGTAATAAAAACTATATTCATTAACAATAAGCTTGTCCTTCTATCATCATAACAAAATGGCAACTATCGTCGCGTACAATTTTGGCATCTTTTTGCCATTGGTTTGACTTGTTTGTAGAATCTATCAAGTGGAAATAATTTTTCTTTGAAAAGAGTGGAAAATTATCAATAGCACGAGAAACACCATTTAACAAATTGCACGAGAAACACCATTTAACACATTTTTCTTTGAAGGAATATGAGTTTAGAGTTTGAGACACCTATAATGGACCACAATTATAGCACTTCCCTTTCAAGGAAAATTAGTTGAAACAACCATGTATGGGCACATAAGTTCACACACACATTCAAAACCATTCTTTCACAAAATTTCGTACATTTTTCTCCAAGTACATAATATTTTATATGCATCAATTGCGTAAATTTTTACACATTCATATATTGTCTCTGTAACAAAGTTGACATTGCCATAAAACATCATCATTTATTTAGTTTGAATATCATTCACAACTACGTATTCTTTGGACTACCGTTTAGCTTAATTAAAATTCTGTGTGTTGAGAGATTCTTGCAATTTGGTGAAATTCATCGCTATCAATATTAAATTTCATTAATATAATAATAGTGTGAAATGGCGCAGAATTTTACTTTTTTGAAATTACACTTACCTCTCTTGAGGTTTTGACAAATTTCACGTGAGTAGAGCGTTTGAGATTTATTACTTTGACCTCCTTTAAGATTATAAAAAAGTTAATTATACCCTTATATGAAATATATTTTTATAACACAAAAATATATTGTAAAATCTTAAAAAATCAATTATTCTATCTCATATCACCTATTACTTTCTCTCTCCTCTCCACCACGGTTATCCATTCTTAAAAAAATCTTATAAATTAAGAAATGAAAAATAAGTGTAAGTGCAACTTCGTCATTTTATGAATTTTTTTTTTCAAGTTTTGATACAGAGAGAAGGTTATTTAGCGTACACCCAAACCTCAGGGAAAGTCAAAATAATAAATTTTAAACGCTCAACTTGTGTGAGATTTACCCAAATCTCAAAAAAGGTAAGTATAATTTACCCTAAATTTTAACCACCAAACAAAATGGTAAATTTCTCTCACCCGACAAGATTTTGGATTCCTCTTTAGCTAGCTAGCAACATGCAAAAGTCAAATATTTGGACTGACTAAAAAACATGACTAAAACATAGCCAAAAGGTATTTTCATGTGATACATGTACGCTAGCTTTACCCAATTAACTGTTTCTGAACAATAGCCAAACCGAGATTTTCTTATTGTTGGTTTTTGAATAATATGCTTCAAACAGTTAGAACTTAAAACAAATACTAATACAATTGTTCCTCTTCTCCATTACATCAACCAACACACTAATTTCCCCCATTTTTATTGTTTAATACTTGTTAATATGGACAAGAAATTTATACTCGTATACCGAGTCATACGGTAGTCATACCTAATAAACTATATACATTATTTTTATACTCAATACACACCTGAAACATGAGTATATGTGTAAACAATTTAGTATTTAATACCCTCCTGCAGTATAGTATTCCAATCTTTTAGTTTCATGAGGGGAACAATCATTGACTTATTTATTTAATATGTTGAAGCTTCATAGCAAGTGTGTTGATATGAGAGGACTAAAGTTCTCTTCTTCATCTACAAGCAGAATATTTTTTCTTGTCTTTCAGTTTCAGATGGCTAAGGTCTATCCTAACACACCCTGTACTCCATCTTCTTCACACACAGATACATATACTATACTTATGAAATCGCTTGTGCTACGTGGAAATGGATGCACAGTCTTCAATTCAAACGGCGAGATCGTTTATCGAATCGATAATTATGACAGCAAGTGTTGCAGTGAAGTTTTTCTCATGGATCTCAAGGGCAGAGTCCTCTGCACTATACTGCGAAAGGTATGTACACACACAAACACATGATATGAAATCACATGTAGTTTTTTTAATGTTGAAACTTGAAGCTATTAATTATAGAGCATAATATTTTGGTTTTAATGAAAATTTGTGCAGAAATTGCTTGCTTTCGGGTATTGGGATGGCTATAAGAGCAATGGCCATGAAGTCAACAACGAGAAGCCATGGTTTCGAGTTCGAAAAAATTACAAGTTTTTAAAGAGAGAATCAGCATGTCGAGTGACAATGGGGTGTGATGAAGCTCAAGCAAGTTGTTTTAGGATACAAGGAAATGCCAGAAAGTCGGAATTCAAGATAATAGATAATGAAGGAAGAGTTGTGGCAGAGGTGAGCTTCTTGATTACTTATGTTCTATATATATATATATATATATATACACACACACATATGGAGGATTATGATCATTATTTTTATTTATTTATTTTGGTGAAAATGGTAGTAACAGATGATTGTTTTGACAGGTAAAGCAAAAGCAATCATCTTCAGGAATTGTGTTGGGAGAGGATGTGCTAAGTTTGGTGGTGGAGCCTCTTGTAGATCCTTCCCTTCTCATGGCTCTTGTAGCTGTCTATTGTTTGATTGGTCGCAAAATGTAGGGTTTTGCTGATTTAGTTTTCTGAGAAGAGGTTTTTTTTTTCTCACAAAAACTAGAGAAATCGAGAACAGTTGAAAACTCGTTTTCGGAGATCTTGAGAACTGTTCCAAAGCAACAATCGGAAGAAGCCCATAGTTTTTGGCTTTAAAAGGGAGAACGGCCCATTAGGATCATCAAATTCAAGCACACACAAAACACACACACATATAATGGATTCCTATGGTTTTCTGGTGCATTTCACACGAAAGGGTGCATTTTTGTAGATAAAATTGACTGACCACGATGGGAAACATTTTCCATTTACACGTGTATGTATCACACACACACACATATATATATTCATTCTTGATTCTTATGATTTCATTAATTAGTCAATACTTGTTTTGACCGTGTGTCCTCCAATGTAAATTTCCTCGCAACGCATATATATATATATCTCTCTTATAATAATCAGTCTCAAATTGTTAAATATATGCCCCAGGCAGTAGCCAGTAGGCTTCTTTATATATACTGTATATATCAGCAAAGGTGCGCTTTGGAAGACTTAAAAACTGGCGCTAATAGATTCAACAGGTCTGCAAGAAACATAGAGCCGTTAATGAACAACTTCAAATCCGACAATTGTAGGAGTTTGTTACAACCATTTACTCATAGTTCTGCAAGCAACAGAGAATACTGGCGAAGTTGAATTGTATTGAAATAAATATATGAAAAAATAATTAGTATTACGATTGTCACACCAAGCTACAATGAAATTACAAAAACAACATGATCCAACACCAAGGATTATTAACCTATATGAGAAAACTACTTTGCACTATATGAAATCTGTGAAAAACAAAATAGATATATATATTACTGATATACACATTATTATTATTATTATTTCTCTAGATAAGACACTCATGGAACTGCAGCATCTGGATTCTTCGCGCGCGCGCACCCAGCTGTTATAACTTAATGCAGTATCCAGTTTCTAACGAAAATTTTAATTAGTTCTTTTTTGAATTCTTAAGGTTGCGTACCGTCATTACAAGCTGTTGTCTCTCACCCTCTACCTCTGCAAACTTGAGACTTATTTCTGAGTATCTCTCTTGCATATCCTTTAGTTCGCCTTCCATTGATTCGTTCCTCTCCTTCAGTAGTGCCATTTCTTTTAATAATCCATTGGTATTTATGGCAGATGCTTCCAGTTCTTTGTCATTGCTGCAGCAGCGAGATAGAGAGACGATCAAAAAATCATGAAATTGTTTCTAAAAATAGAGTAAATCTCAGTTTTGTGGCAATGGTCCTTAGCTGGATTAATCAAAACTTAGTACCTCCATTTAGGAGCAAAAAGGTAGAGAAAAACCAGCTGAAGGAAAATGAAATTATATTTCATTAAGTGATACCTCTTCATCAATGACACTGCAGATGCATTTTCATTGGACATGCACCCTGTAGAGCTCAATTTTTCTACTGTATTTCTCACTTCTTTTTGTACATTGCCATTCAGAGTAACGTCTTCCGTATTGCAAGTTACCTGCATCCCAAGATTAAGCATTTCCGGTTACAACTAAATTATGTGTGGTCTCTAGAAGAAAATATTGATATTCGACCTAGACAGAAGTCCAACTGGACTACTTCAATATTTGAATTTGACAGAGAGAGTCACTTTACTAAGCCAAGCAGAAAATCAAATTGAAACTAGCGTGTTTAGTTTTAGTTCTCCACCTTTCACACCTTCCAACTCAATCATAAATAAGGAATGCTAATAATGCCATTAATAACTTGATATGCTCAAAACAGTTCATGAACTTCACTACAACCACTTATATACTAGTAAGCATCAGGTATGTGTTTTATTAAAAAATGCATGGTACTGGATCATTTGAACTGCAAAATTTCTAACCTTTGGAAATTCATATTCATGGGAACTCATACTATTGTGATTGAGTTCATCCAATCTTCTTTCCAACTCTTCAATTTTATTCTGAAGATCTTTCTCCTTCTCCAGAAACGAATTTGTCGAGGTTTCAAGAGCAGTTTCCTTCAGCATTATCTGAGCCTGCTCGTGATTAAAATATAGTTAGTACAACAAATCAGAAACTATCATACTTTCAGAAGCACTTGAAGCTTGATCAACACATCAGAAAAGCATTTTCAATAAGACCAAAACATAAATCATATCTGAATGATTCAAAATATGATGGTCAGTCACAAAGGGATGTTGTCCATCTTGGTTTTCCAACAAAACTTTGTCTCTCACCAGCAATATCTTTGTTCCTCTGTACCTGATTTACCATTAATGCCTAGCATTTTCAAGTTAAACAATTTACTAAATGAAATTAAAATTTACCTCGAGCAATTTTATTTTGTCTTTCATACTTGCAACCTCTTTAGAACCACGAGGAACAGGAGCAGCTTTATTGTTTCTCATAGTTGCTTTCGCTCCATCAGAAACTGTTGCTCGACTGTTGCTACTGTTGAGCTTCTTCTCTATACTGCTGAATGCGTCCTCTTTCTTCTTTAGGTCACCTTTTAAATGAAATACCTGCTTCCTCAGTTTCTCTTTCTCTAATTCATCCTCAAGCAGAGAATGTTTTAACTCATTACACTGAGATTTAAGAGTTTCCAGCTCCAATTGCAGATTTCCAACTATCGTTTCCTTTTCATCCTTTAGACTCCTCAAAATGTTCAACTCCTCCAGTGTTTTCTCTGCTTCCTCCCTCAACAAAGTGATAACGCTTTCCATCTCATTCCTTTCCAGATTCCCCCTTTGAACCAGCATTTCAGCTTCCTTCATTGATATTTTCATTTGTTTCAATTCAGCTTCCAAGGTTTCTCTCCGTTCTGGCTCTACAGAAAGGTTATTATTCTCTGTTGTGAGCGTTTCAATCTTCGCTCTGAGCATTAGAATTTCTTGTGAGAGAACCCCACGAGTTTCTTCCTCATGCTTCTTTTGATATTCAAGCCTCGTAGACTTCTCTTCAATTTCTGACTGCATCTGTTCTATTTGATTGGTCATGGAGTTTATTTGGCTGGAAAGCTCGTGCAAATTTGCTTCATAATGGTCCTTCGCAAACTGAAGCTCGTCCTTCGCTTTTTGAAGCATTTCTTCTAGATGAATTTTCTGCAGTTGGAGTTCATGGGCTTCTGTCATTGATTTTGTAGCCAGCTTCTCATTGGCTTCAAAAGTAGATGTCATTTGCACAGAAAGCCTTCTAAATTCCTCCTGAAGCCTCTCTGCTGTATTAGCATTTTGCTGTCGTGTCTTTCTCAAGGCTTCCTCTGCTTGTATGGCTCTCTGCTCCTGCTCAATTTTGGCACGTGTAAGAGCTTCCAGATCAGCTTCGAATCCTAGTGCTTGCTTCTCCAGTTCTTCCTCCAAACCCTTGACATGGGTTTCAAGTTCATTTATGGAAGCCAAAGAATCTGAAAATTCTTTTGACTGCTTCTTGAGTTCATTTTCCAAGTTTTCAACCTGGGTTTCAAGTTCATTTATGGAAGCATAAGGAGGCGAACATTCATACTGCATCTTCAGTTGTTCTTGCAGCTGACTTTGCTCTAGTTTATATGAGAGGTCATGGTTTTCCTGCGTCAAGATCTCATAGTCAAGAGCAAGCTGCTGCATCTGCATTTCTAGCTCATCTTTATCTCCCTTGTAGATCTCCAATTCACCATAAAGGTCCATGATCTTTTGCTCCAGTAAGTGTGCTTCCTTGGCATTGCTATGATCCTTAACAAGCTCTTCTAGTGCCTTCTGATCTTCATCGTATTCTGTTTCAAATTTGGAGTTGGTTTCCCATAACTCCTTGACATTCTCACTAGTAGCTGATCCCGATATTTCCATATTCTTCTGCTCCAACATTTCATCTAGGTCACGCACAGCAAGAATCAACTCGGAGTTTGATTCTTGTGTCTTCTGAAGTTGTAACCGAAGATTGGCATTAAGGTCCTTCTCATAATTTAGTTCTTCCTTGAGTTCTTCAAAAAGAGCCCTTGTATCCCCTCCCTCAAACTTCAACCTGTTTTCAACTTTCACCTTATCAGTACGTTTCCGGAATGCCTTGAGTTTTTCACATTCATCCTTGAGTGCATCTCTCTCATCTTTGAGGCTACCAACCTCTCTTAAAAGATCCTGCCCCCTTTTGCCCTCCTTCACAATCTGCTTCCGCAGAGTCTGTAGTTCCAATTCGGACACTTCTGCCAGCCTAGCCAAACTAGAAATTTCAGTTTTGAGCTTTTCAACCATGATATCTGAAGTCTCCTGAGATCCTTCTATTAAAAGGGTGTCTCTGGGACTGCTTGACGAATCATCGGTACTTACTTCAGGGGCAGAACCTCCTAACCACTCCCATTGTGATCCCTGATGCTCCTCATAGACTGTTGTTGAAGCATCAGAGGTCGGTTTCTGAGGCACTGAGAGATGATCTAGAGATGATAGGAAGCTGGTATGGTCCTGGTCACTGTTATTATTCTTCAGCCCAAGTTCTCTAGGAGTATCAAGTCCGGAACTGCTCTCAGAACTTGAAATTGTAACATCAGATCCATTAGATGCCCGGCGGTTCCCATTCACGTCGCCATTGTAAGAAATGGTCTTATTAAAGGGCCCATCCTACAAATAATAGAAAAACAAAGCAAATTTGTATCGGTTGTTCTGAGTAGAAAACCAAGTGCCATAGTCACAGTACTACCACACTGTTGAAAATTTTCATACATTTCTTCAACTATGCTTATGTAAGAATTAAATAAATGCAACCACAGACCCTCTCTAGAGTAAGAAAACAAATTTTAGTTATTGACTAAGATGGAATAAAATCTTACTTCAATTAAATTGCTTTGGACACTTCCATTTGTATGACCATTGCTTAATTCTGTCTTCAAGCTTTTGTCCTGGGAACTGTTTTTTGCATTTTCACTTTCTTCAAGCTCTCTGCATAGAATCAGAGAATGGAAATTTTACAATTAACTTTACTTGCCTGCAAGATTTGAAACCTTGAAAGATTAATGAAAAAAAAAAAGAAAAAAAAAGTGATGCTTAATTTTCACCTTTGATCAGCATTCTCTGGCATCCTTTGGATAGAAACCTATAGCAGAAGCAACGACTACATGTGAGAAATATCTATAGGCATAGACTACAGTAATATGCTTCAATAAGCGTTTGAATTTTGAAGACTAATAAAATTAGCAAGCAGGGGTTTTCAGAGGTCTTTGTATTTGAATATCCAAAGATCTTTGCCATTTATGACAAATATAAATGTAGTGTGTGTGTGCGCCCCCGGGCGTGTGTGTCAGAGAGAGAGAGAGAACTAACATGCAAAACACCCTCAGATTTTGCATTTTTGAGGGGAAGAGACACAGAGGCAAGCTTAGTGGCAAAAGCATAATTTGCTAAATCAATAGAGACCTCTCCGAAAAGGCCAGATTTTGATGAGCCCTACGAAAATCCAAGAACACACGATATCAATTCACACAAACAAGTTAGTTGGTAACTTGGTAAGGAAACAAAGAATAGAAATTCATAGATTGTTGAACATTTCATACATTTGACACCATAAAGTGGTAGATTCTCTCATGAATCTTCCCTGTTTTCAGCTCCCGAATGAACTTGACTGTTTCATAGACAGGATTCTCCCAATAGCAACTTCCATCTCGGACTGCTGCTTTCTCTAATCTCACCGTCGGTCTTCCAACATCCGCCGGAACCACAGATATCATCAATGCATCCCCTCCTAATTTTGGCACCTGAACACACCAACCCATGATCACAAAATTTCAATTTTTGGTTCCCAAGAAAATGCAAGAAACGGGAAGAAAATAATAGTTGTAGAACTTAAAAAAGTTTCACCAATCAAGTCACAAGGAAACACAAATCCCAGCTCCACTGAGCCTAACTCACCTATTTGGCATATAAATGATTTGTTTATAGCTATTTCATGTTTGACAATGCTTGGAAATAAATAAAAGCACAAATTTAATTTCTTCTTTACTTTCTTTTCATTCCATTTCTCCACAAACAAACATAGGGTAGATTTCCAACTCCCCCATTACGTTGCAGCTAATGATTTCTTCTACTTCCAATTCAACCAGTGTTGAAAATTTGATTTTCCAATACATTTTTTTAATATATAAATTGGATGAATATATGTATATAAAAAATACTCAACCCAAATAACTAAACCTAATCC
>JAOTQH010000057.1:4762011-4777035 GCA_025631255.1 Cornus kousa | reverse complement strand
ATATTACACGTCCAAATCCGGACCGTGCTCCCTCTAGGTCGAGTTAGCCCCGGGCTCGCGAAACCCAGTTCATTTTAAAAAAAATCGTTTTCCCAACCATTCTCAAATCATTCTCCTTAAACAAAATTTCAACAACATTTTTCCCCAACCATGCTCATGCCATGAATGAAATCATGCATCATAGGATTTAATAATTCATGCTTATAACATCAAAACAACCAACTTACACATATCATCAACATCACAATTTAAGCATGCTTCTCTATATAACACATAACATCATTTTAACTTGAAATTAAACATTTAAAGTAAGTAGAACATGTAATCAACAAAAGGAGCTCAACAAGAGGCAAAACATGGTACTTTAAACATCCCTACCTCAAAGATGCAAATCCCAAGTCCCTAGCTCCCAAATTCGAAAATCCCCAAAAGTATGCAACACCGGATGAAAATTGAAGATCTTGAGGAGTAGAACCACCTCCTTCTTGCTCCTCACCCAAATCCCTTCTTAGCTAGTTTAAATCATAGTGAGAGCTTGAGATTTTAGAGAGAGAAAGTGAAATGGTGGAGAGAGAAAGAGAGAGCCGAAAATGAGAGAGAGAGGGGAATGAAAATTGGCCCAAAAATGAGTTTATCAACTCTCAAATGGGTGGTCCAAATTGGGTCAAAGGTCCACCCATGGTCAATACCAAAAATGCCCTCCAAGTTCACTAAATCCACACCTTAGCCCCACATCAATTCTATCTCCACCAACCATACATATATATACAAAAACATTTAATTCATTTAATACACTAACTCATATAAGTGTAAATGCATGGTAAGTGAGAAAATAACACCGGAAACCCACATAGCACGCAAAACGAGAAAAGACCCGAAAGAAATTCCAAAAATAAAAGAAAATGCCAAAATTATGAAACATTACAGCTCCTGTGGCCTCTGCCCATTTCTTAACTCACTTTTCTTCCATTTCATTTTCTCCCTCTTTTTGGAGGAAGCACAAGTGGGACTGGAGGAGATTCTTCATCCCTCCATTTCCTTTTGTCTCTCCTTGGCTTAAAACTCCCAAATGTGGAATGACCAACATCCTCTTCCTTCCCTCTCTTATCCTGTTCTTCCTCCATAATCTTTCATTTAAATGAGGTTGAAGGTTTTGTTAGTAGATGTGTGATGATATTGGTTTATTCTGGTAAATTATTTAGATGCATTTGTACATTTCTCAAATTGTTGCGTTAGGGCTTCTAGCTCATTTTTGTGGAGGGAAATGGTTTTTAAATTGTTTTGGTACGGTATTAATTCCATGTACTTTAAACCAAGTTGAAATGGCATTTTGGGGAACTCAATGGGAGGTCGCATCTAATCAGAGAAATTTGGATGAGTTGATTGCTTTTGTGGAGGACTTTTTTCTTTAATACGTGGTGCATTATCAAATTGGGGCTCAATTTCATTCTATGTGCTTGTATATGTGTCAGTATGGTGAAATCCTCACCTTTTGGATTTGATATTCGACAGTGGACTGAAGTGGAGTCTCTTATCAAAGAACTACAGCAGTTTGAAGGGATCCAATCTGTATCAAAAGGCCATCTTTTCTTGAGCCCTGGTTTGGCTCCAACTTTTCAGGTACATGCACTCTGATTCTAGATTCAACTAAGAGGATGTCGGAGTTTTTACAAGCATTTTGTCAAACTTGCTAGCATTCTGTTGTATAGAGTGATGACACTCTTTCTTACCATTTATTTTAGGGAAAGAATTAGGAATGTCTTAAATGGAAAGTAAATCATGTGCATTACACATATGATACTGGGCATGGAGTTGATTCTGTCATTTGACTAACTGTCTTTTGGAATTTCATGATGCTAATTAAACAAATTCGATGATCACATCATGTTTCTATAACTATGTTGGTAATATTGGAAATGTAAGTTTTACTTTCGTAAAATCAATTTGGTTCTAACCCTAGTTCTTTTAATTTTTCACTTGTACATGTTCTTTCCCAAAAACCGGTTGGAATTGTGGGATTTAAACTTTGTATTTTTCATTTACCATTAATGTTTACTGTTGAACATTTGAGTACATGCTACCCTTTGGTTTGGAACCTCTTATGTTACCTGTTCATGTGGGTTGAAGAAAATGTGGAGAGAACAATGATTGTTGATCTTTTCCCATATCGCTCACATAGAATGGTGTGCGTTCCTTGTCAGGCTCAAGTTAAACTGCTTCTAATCAATCTTCTGGCAGGTTTACATGGTATCCATGTTTAAAGATCAATACAAGTTACTTGCTCGATCAGGAAACAGAGCACAAGAGGTAAAAGTTTAAGAATCCTACTAGCTTTGGCGTGAATTTCCTTAACTGAGTTATAATAGCTCTTGTACATGGTTGAGATGTTCAGTGACAACCGATCATCCTAATGAAGACAGCAATTGAATTAGCTGAGTTATTGAACCTCAATATGATTTTAATAATTATTCTGCTAGTCTGTTCCATGTGTTATGGTCGCTCAAGATGCTGCTGTGTATGTACATTGTTATGCTTGAGCCCTCAACTTTTACCTCTTTAGAAGTTATTCAAATTGAAGCTGGTCTTAAATGAAACCATTTATGATTTAATGTAATACTTGTAGTTTATAATTTTTTTTTTTTTTTTTCCTTTTGGTGTTTTTGATTTGTTTAAGTAATACTCAACTTTATTTTTTAGTGGCTTGATTGCAGTTAGTGTCTGACTTTCTATCTCAGATAGAACTTACTAGTATGCATTTTATGATATTGTTGGCCACAATTTTTAGAAAGAAGTGCACCCATCATTTTGGGGATGGACCTTTTCCATTGTTTTTCTTTTTTCATAGCAAGGGTTCTTCTCACTGTGTGTGTGTGTGTTGGGTGGGCTTATTTTTTGATCTTCATGGTTTTGGTAGTCATTGTAGATTTCTTAATTACAACGAATCTGGAAAAGAATCTAATGAATGCTAATGTATGCATCATTTTCACAGGTTATAGTTCAAACATCCTTGGATAAAGAAGAGATGAAGTCTGCAATTCTAACATGCACCAACAGAGTTTGATAACTGTCTTTACTCGGTTTTTTGTCTATGTCCTTCATGCACCTAATTGGCTGAGTTTGATGGTGATCCATGTTGCAGTCTTGTGACTGCAGGTCTGGTCTTGACAGACCACCTTGGAAAGAGAGATCCTTCTTCGTATTCTTCTATACATAAATTATCTTTTCATTTCAGTCAAAAACTTACACAAAATTGTTTATATTGTTGGCGAATCTTTCTACGACGTAACTATGAATTGTTTCATATCTTTGGTAGTTGTATAATTATATAAACAGTTTGATTGATGAATGCCATTTTAATTTTGAGCTTTCAACTATTGGATGGATTTTCGGGTGTGATTTGTTGATTTTTGACTGAGATAGTTTGACTGGTATTATTGGTGTTACAATTAGGCCTGATCACGGTTCGGATCGGTTCGGTTTGGGGTAAAGATCAAGCCGAACCGATCCTTACGGATTGGTGAAATTTAAAACCGAACCGATCCGTTCGAGCTTTCAAACCGAACCGAACTAAACCGATCCGTGAAGTAACGGATTGGTTCGGATCGGTTTCCACGGATTGGGCTGTAAGAGATAAGACTAAAGAGAAGAGGGAAAAGAGAAGACTGAAGAAAATAGGGGCTAAAGGAGGCGTTGCTTTGATAATTAGAGGTCCCCTTTGCTTCGAATTTGGTGATCGATGGATTGAGAAGTGCGGCTGAGGCTGTAAGAGAAGACCAAAGAGAAGAGGTGCTGGATTGAGAGACGCGGCTGAGGCTATACGAGAGAAGACTGAAGAGAAAAGGTGCTGGATTGAGAGGCACGACTGAGGCTGTAAGAGAGAAGATTGAAGAGAAGAGGGAGAAGAGGGAAAACTGAAGAAAAGATGGGTTGAGGGAGGTGCAGTTGAGGTTGAAAGAGAGAAGAGGGAGAAGACCGAAGACAGAAGAGAAGAGGGAGGCGCGGCTGAGGAAATGAGATGAAGTTGGGTACTGCTAGGGTTAACTTAAAAGTTGAAGACGGATTGACAGATTATTTGCTCACCCCTAGTTACAATTCATTAGCAGAATGTGAATGCACTTACTAACGTGGACATATTTGTGTACCAATTATACCCCTTGGAGTTTTCCCAGACTACCTGTAGTTACTAAGGGATATCAATTTTTTTTTTTTTTTTTGGGAACTCAAACACACTGCCTCCTGAGGTTCGAATCCCTAACCTCCCTTCGAAAAGTAGGAACCTTATACCTATTGAAATGCATATTACAAAACTAGAAGATTTATGAGAACCCAACTCTATTGAATGTTTTTTTAACAGATGTCGTGTATGTTTTTGTTTAATTTAGAAGTTCTAAATGTGGTATAGCTCAATAGTCAATTGTTATAAAGTAGGCAAATCTAAAGTGAATGTTATTACAGAAGAGCTCAATGGTTGGCCACTTAGGTGTATCAATTTGCATTCGGATGCTAGCATATGTTATCCATTCGCTATCCCGCATTTATTTTTTCATTCTTTTTAGCAAACGAAGTATAAAGTTAAAAGGTTAAAAAAATTATTAAAAAAACATTAAATAGAAATAAGGCTGGCAACATTTAAACATGAATAGCATACTAATTTATTTTTTCATTCTTTTTAGCAAACGAAGTATAAAGTTAAAAGGTTAAAAAAATTACTAAAAAAAATATTAAATAGAAATAAGGCCGGCAACATTCAAACAGCTTACTAATAGAATTCTAGAATTGAATACTGAAATACTACGAACGAATATTTAAAATATTTATCAAAGAATACTGCAAGTGTAGAATGTTCTAAAATGGTAGAGCATGGCCCTTCCAAATTTATTTATTTATTTATTTTGTAATTTACTTTATAGGTTGGTTTTAATAATTATTGATGGTTAATTTGAAAAATCTTATTTATGGGTTTCTTAATAATGTTTAATGTTAATTTTACATGTTCTACAATTCAATGATATATTTTTATTCTTTTTTTAAAAAATCCAAATATAGTGAAATAATTTCACTGCAATGGTAATGTTGCCACAGAAAATCAATGCTTCATATATATACATAACATCTATTAGTCATATGAATTCTTTGGTTGATCTATGCATCATTGGATGTATTTACTTACCTCAAAAAAAAAAAAAAAAAGAAAAGAAAAGGAAAAGACACCACCTTAAATTTCTAATTTTATGTATTGATTATTGGATAAACTAACAACATCTCCCTTTGGTTTGTAGTGTATTGCAGTTGTTAAAAATTTTCTTTTTCAAATATTTATGCATGTGTGTGTGTGTGTGTGTGTATATAATATCTATTATTCATATGAATTCAATGGTTGATGTATGCAAGTAACTTACTTACCTCAACCCAAAAAATAAATAAATAAATAAAAATAAAAATAACTTTCTAATTTTATGTATTGATTATTGAATAAACTATATTTAACTTGATTTATAACGTTTTTAGTACTAAAATAAAAACTAACTGGTTACTTTTTGAATTATTGTTAAAAATACCCCAGCAAGTCAAGGGATTTTATGTAATTCGCCTAATTATGTGAAATTAGTTAAAAGATTCTATTTTTTTCTTTCTTTCTTGAATAATAATAATATTTACATTTTTATTTTTTGTTACATGCAACACCACTTCTAATTAAAGAAAAATATTTAAAAAAAAATCATAATTATGCATATAAGTTCAAACCTTATACAGTATGTTTTATTTTATACAATGCGTATATATGAGATGGGCATTTGATCAAACAATTAGATTGACAAAAATGAATTTTAATTACGAAAAATAATTAAATGGCATAAAATAGTAAGCTTTTCTCTCATTTTGTTTAGTTGAATGAAAAAAAAAATAATAATAATAAAATAAAAAAAATCAAAGATATTGCAGGATTTAACTATGTTAGACACATATTTTTTATTATTGGCAACTATGTTAGGCATATGCTGAAGAAAGAAGAAAAAGTAGTTGTACTCATAATTATGATTTTAATTTTTAATTTTTTTAATCTTTTTTTATTTTTTATTATTGAAGTATTTGATGCATGCATCAAAAAGTATAAGTTCAAATATTATTAGTCAAAAAAGAAAATAAAAAACAAAAAAATAAAATCATGTAGCAAAAATTCACACAATTACTCGAATTATACTACTTCCGTCCCGATTTAGATGTCGTCTTCGGTACAATGTGAGTCACAAATATCAAAGGCGACATCTAATTCGAGATAGAAGGCGACATCTAAATCGAAACAGAGGGTGTAATAAATCCACTCCTGCCTTAAATTGTTTTAATAAAAGTAAGCCCATGTTTAATGCAATTTGCCCTTAATGTTGTACCTGTCCAAGGTAGTTCATTATTACTTAATAGGTAGCCATGATTTTATTTCAAGGGGATATCGAAAAATGAAAGTGCATAGCATTGATCAAAATTTAAATAGTATATCATTATTTGTAAAAATAAAAAATACAGATAGAAGAAGAAGAAGAAGAAGAAGAAAACAAAAAGGTTACAACACATGCATCATATATCAGTGCAAAAGAAAGAATTTTAAGAAGGGGAAAAAACAAAAAACAAAACAAGAAGAAGAGGAGGAGAAAAAGGAGAGAACTTTGGAGAGAAGGTAGAGTTTTGGATTGTGATTTTCATTGAGAGTGCCTTGAAATGAACTCGAGATAAATCGAGTTGAGTTTGATAATTGTTTTGAGTGTTTTCAATTGTTGAATTTGACTAGCTGTTACGCTAATTAGCATCATAAACCTAACGATGAGGCTATTTAAACTCAAATTAAGATTGTGGCTAAAATAAAAATTTGCATAAGATAATAATTACAACAAGATATATTTAAAATTTAGATTGGAAATTGTTAATTTTTTCAAGCGAGCTCGAGCAATTCACAGCTTCACGCTAGCACTGTGAGGCTTCATTTTTTGAAAAAAAGGTTCTGTATTAAGGTTTCATACAAAAATGATATTGCTCGCCGTAACAATTATGGTGATTGTTGTTAGTAGTGATTATCGCTAACAAGAATTATGATTCAAATGAGTTGCAAGTTTACAAGGCACAATGAGTTAGTTAGGTTTATACAAGGTTGCAAATACTATAATTAGTGGACTTTAATCCTCTTATGACAACAATTTTCATGTAGCCAGGTTTATACAAGGTTGCAAATACTATAATTAGTGGACTTGAATCCTCTTATGACAACAATTTTCATATATGGACTATTATGTAAAAACAGAAATATCATTAACTTTCATGTAAGCTAGTCGGGTGAGGAGGCTGTGATGGTCAATTCTTAATCAAGGAATTGATAATCTATAACACCCTCTAAGCTCAAAAGTCAAAACCAATTTAAAAAGCCATAGATGCACAGTTGAAATATGTGAATGTTACTCCTAAATTGTAATACTAGTAATTAATAGGATTTGATTGGTAGGCGGGCATTAAATCGATCATATTAACTGACTCCTTGATATAGTGATGGACCAGCATTGTTGTTGGGTAGTACTTGACGCACATTAAATAATCTCACGATTCCCACCAGAGACTAAAGACATGGCACGGTCAGTAGTTACAGCTTAGATTCACTGTCTTAAAAGGGACACTCTTGTCCTCGGACAAACCGAGTCACGACGGTCAACGTACTTTGACCAGTGACATAGATATGAAATGCATAAGATTTGTGTACCTGTTATCTATTTTATACTTATGAGGCTATGAAGTACATAGATATAAAATTGATTATTATCGATTTAATAATATTACAGTAATAAATATATTTTGATTGGGATGTATGAGATGAATGTTACATATTTAAATTTAAAATAAATGTGTTGTACTAATATTTACATTAAGTGAGTGTATTACAAGTGATACTTGTCCCATATTAGATTTGGATAGGATTGAAGTACATATAAATGAGTGAATATGCAGTAATATCTTATATTTTGAATTTTTGAATAAATAAATAACCCGTCACTCATTATAGTTGATATCATAGTAAGGACCTAGTTCTTAATCCGGTGTCACATCAAATACCGACCCTGATTAACTCCAAATAAACATGATGACCCGAACGCATAAATAGATCAATACGTAGCACTACCAACTACTCAAAAGACTTGCTTAGCCCATTTATACTCTATAAGTATTACTTCAATTTTAAATTTAAAAGGCACAGAACCTCCATTAAACCACTGGAATACGAACCAAGTGGGGCCTGAATTCCATATTCCGATAATACCCTCCTCACCTATCTAACATGATCCCAGCACCCAAGTCAAGCCCTTTTTCTTTCCGTAGTGTTGCTGTAGCTTCTTTTTCCTTGCAGTGTCAGTGCTTCATCTTCACGCCCCCGGACTTTCTGACACCACTTAACGTCTCTCTCGCTCTGAAATTCTTTGAGAGAGATCAAAGTAAGAAGGAAGGATGAGTACAGGAACAAGCACTTTTGTAATCAGATGGATTAACTTTCTCACCATGGTATCTACTATCTACCCTTTTCAGTCACTACTCTTTTTTTCATTCCCCTGTTCATTATCTTGATTCTCATATACATTGTTAAATGACACAGGTATATATATTCTATGCTATTTTCTCTTAATGTTGCTAACCAGTCCCTAATTCTGCTTTTGGGTATCAATGTCTCTTAGGATTGTCACTATATATATATATATATATATATATATATATCTTTGGTTTAAAAGTGTTATTATTTTGAATTTGGGTGCTAACTCCTCTTGGTGGGATATGTTGATATCCTTTTCTTATGATTGATTTTTCATATCTTTATATTTAGTTCACTAACTATGTAGCTGCAAAATGTAATTTCTTCTTAGCTTATTCTTAAATCCCCTATGTTGTTTATGAAAATATATGGGTACTACTAGCTTATTTATATGTAATAGAAACTAATTAACCACTAATTGGAGAAAGAATGAGGAAGATACTTGTGTTGTTTTGATTTTAGTTGGTATATGCTGACTTCAGCTCTTCATTGTGCAGCTCCTAGCAGTTGTTGTCATAGGTTTTGGGGTTTGGATGAGCACTCATCACGACGGCTGTCGAAAATCTCTCACTCTCCCTGTTCTAGGCCTTGGTGCTTTTGTGTTTCTAGTGTAAGCTTTCAACTTCTTTTGTTCTTGTATAAAGTCCTTTATTTGCAGATTCCAATGCTTCCATTTACTTATATTGTTCCTTAAATAGTGTTAGTGACACACTTTGTTGAATTTTTAGATCAATAATTGGGTTTTTGGGTGCATTGAAGAAGAACTCCATATTGTTATGGATGGTATCCTTTGCAAATGAATTTGTGATGAATCTGTCCTATATATATATATGTGTATATATATATATTGATAAGTATATGCTGTCCTATTTTCTTAATGATTCCTTATCTTTTCCTCTGTGTCTTGGAATTTCCCTAACTTCTGATTTGCAGTATCTGATCATGTTATGCTTCATTTTGGTGGCAATCTTGGTCTTCACAGTCTTGGCGTAAGTATTTCTGGTGTGGATCTTGAAGTTATTTTTCTTTCTTAAATTTTGTCCATACATATTATAGGCACTCTACAATAAATTTTTTTGTGCTTGGAATTTTGTAACGTTTTTACATCACAATTTTGTTGTTTCTTACCAAAAAAACTTTGTTGTTTTTTCTTACCTACCAAAAAAACTTTGTTGTTTCTTCTATGAAGTGAAGTTCCATTTTTTTTAAAGTAATTTCACAACTGCCATAACCAATATATGGATTTAAAAACTAATAAACTTTTAAATGTTCATATGCCTCACTGTCAATTTTTTTAAAAAACTTTACTGGAGGTAAATGCTTTGAGTTCTGCAATGTCAAGTTTGTCCACCAACCAAGGATAATTTGTACCATGCTTTTCACAACTTTACTTGTCAAAAAAAAAAAAAATTTGTACCATGCTTTTTGTCATTCTACGATTCTTCATGGTATGATTTATGGAACACCTCAAACAGTTTTTCTCTATATTTCCTGTTTTTCAGCAATTATTGCCCGTTTTCTGTTTTTAGATAGTCTGTAGATTGTATTCAGTTCAAAAAAAATCGTCCAGTATTTTGAGTTCATAGAGTGCACTATAGTAAGGGAATTCAAACTGTAATTTTTTTGTTCATTAGCACAATTGACTTCCTATGGCACCAATATATGATGCTGTGGCACAGGTGATAAATTATAAAAAGGACACGGGGACAAGCAAAAAAAGAATAAATAAGGAAAACTTCTTTTTCTCAGTAAGCATAAATGAGAACTTGAGAAGTATCAATATGTATTATATGTGGCAGAGTAATGAGGATTTCCCAATTACTTGACATGGTAATTCAAACGAGATGACTAGTAAAGGGATGTAGATAGGTGACAGAGGTTTGATAGTTGGAACATTTTTATCCAACAAAGATCCTTTAGGAAATTGTCTTATTATGGCTGTAAGAGGCTGCATTGTTGTTGGTGCTGTTCAATTTTTAGATCCTGCATGCTGTTGGAATTTCATGATTTATATATTGAAAATGATATAATGGTTTAACAATTTGGTAAGAAGCTTGTGTCGTTATGCAGTTGCTACAACAACTGTCTTTGGGTAGTGAAGCTTATTAAGTAAGAGGAACATTGTTCAAGTTATTTTCTAACTTGTTAGAACTGTCTTCTCTTTTTCTTTTTCTTTTATTTATTTATTTAAATCTGTAGATCTTTTAACATATTAGTTTGTGATTATCGAGGGCTTCAAATTTAACTGCTACATTCAACTGGTTGAGCTGACACTGCACTTCCGTATTTGCCCCAAACGTCTTGGATCAGTTTGTATTAACTCTTCCTTTCCTACTAACCTGGCAATACTTCAGAGAAATTTTAATCAATTTTGACTATACATTCGACCTAGCAAGAGTGTGGATGGATTTTTAATTGAAAATATTTCCTTGTACAGAAACCTATTATCATGTCCTTATGCTAAGTTTTTCCTTTATTGATTGAAAGTTCTGAGGTAGGCTTTTTTTTTTTTTTAATATTGCAATTTATACTTTTTTCCCAGTAACTTGCATGTGAACTGAGCCTCTGGAAATAATGTGTTTTTTAAGGGTTAGTGAGCGATAATGTGTAACTAAGAGGATATTGCAATGTTTCTGGCAATAAATGCTAATCGGGAATGGCACTGGAAAGTAAAATGCAAAATGGTTTAAAATAAAGGTTTCCAATTCCAGTTAGCATGTTACAGAAATGAAGCAATAAAATGACTAAAAGAGAGAAAAACTATGTTCTAAAAAACTTAGTTCCTTTGAACCTTATTGACATTGATTAAACCATACATAAGCCGATTATATGATCAACAAATCGAAAGTAAAAAGGGATAGCCTAGTGTACGAGGCTCCCTCCATTGCAGGATCTAGGGAGGGTCAGATGTACACAGCCTTACCTCCGCATGGAGAGGCTGTTTCTAGATTCAAACATGTGACCTGGAGGTCACAATGGAGCAACCTTACCGTTGCTCCAAGGCCCACCCTCATCAACAAATCGAAAGTAGCTTCAATTCTTTGACAAACAGGAAACATCAAACTCTATTGTAAACTTATGGAGATAATAAATTTATCTACTTTTGAAATTTATTCACTGATTTAGGGTATACTTATCTGTTCCCCGGATCCTGATTGATGTCTTTAAGAAAGTATGCCAGCTGAATCTTGCAATACGGTAAGAACCAATATGGTCTGCATTAGTAGAAATACTCGATGCCAATACGAAATGGGATGATATCATGCTATCAATTCAAACCACTCAATTCTCACACTTTGCTTTGTCATTAACTCCTCTATGCTTTCTAATCCTCTATAATCTCTCTTTGTTATATTTTTTTTCCTTCCTGTTTTGGCTTTGGCGTTGATGGTTAATTGAAGCAATGTGAATGTGGTACTCCCTTCAAATTCAGCATATATGATGATGCTTTGTTTCTTGTCTTGTGTTTATAGGTTTATCATAACAAATAATGGATCTGGTCATAAAGTAGCTGGTCTGAGGTGAGATCACTTGATTTTTCTGATAACATCGTAATTGTTATCCCTCATTTTTTAGGTGCAAGTATGATTCTTTGCGTTACTTCTTAGAAACCAATTTAATTCTTAAGGGAAGGAAAAAAAGAATGGAAAACAGAAACAAAGAAATATCTTAAAGCACTTGTGTGTGCACGCACCCTTATAAGTTGCTTGCCTCCTCTTTAAATAACTCATTTCAAATCTTTTCCAATAAAATATAAAATGCACTAAGTTTATAAATAATAACAGAATTGCTCTTACTTTTTACTCTTCTATTATATATGTATTTTTTTGCTGGTTGAGCTGGAACTGGCTCAAACAGTAGCCATATTAATCCATGTCTGATCAGGTACAAGGAGTATCAACTTCAAGATTACAGCTCATGGTTCCTAAAACAGGTAAATTTTTTCTATAAATTTATTATCAATCTCGAGTATCAGAATAAAACTATCATTTGTTTTCTTTTGTCTTGCTCCTTTGTTCCAGCTAAACAATACCCGCAACTGGAAGGAGTTGGAGAGTTGTCTCGTAAAGTCTGATGATTGCAATAACTTGTCCAAAAAGTACAAGGTGCACCTTTCAACTTCAACTTCTAGTGTCCATCTGTTCCTTGTGACATCAACACCATATTTTCACCTCTTTGTTGCAGACTCTTAAACAATACAAATCGGCGAAATTAACCCCCATTGAGGCTGGTTGTTGTCGACCACCATCTGAGTAGGGGCTCTTTTCTTCCCTGTTTTTTATATTTTTATTTGTTTATTCCAATGTCTCTCAAATCTGTGAAGGTTTATGCTTAATTAAAGGATATTTCCTTTCTTTTCAATGGTCAGACACTCGGACATCATTCATTGAATTTAATAGGTTCATATATACATATACATATAGTTATATAAGTTGCAGTCAACTAATTATATTCACATATTAGATTAAAAAAAAAGAGTAATTTCTTTACATTTATTTGAACTTATGAATACTTCATGTAACTCTCACTTTTCTTCTTTTCTGGGATTCAACCCATTTCTTAGGTGTGGTTATCCTGCCGTTAATGCGTCATTCTATGACCTGAGCTATCATCCGATCAGTTCCAACAAGGACTGCAAACGCTACAAAAATTCGAAGGCAGTCAAGTGCTATCATTGTGACTCTTGCAAGTAAATATTATCGCTTTCCCACTTTCTCCTCCATCGCCTCATTTTAGTTCAAACTTGTAATTGCCCTTTTCCTTACGCGTACCATGTTTCCAGGGCTGGAGTTGCACAATACATGAAAACTGAATGGAGGGTGGTTGCAATCTTCAACATGGTTCTGTTTGTTGTCTTGGTAAGACACCCCCTCCCATCTATTTTATGGTGATTATTAAACCATCTTCTGTAACCAATGACTGAATGGATGGTTGCAATCTTTCATTTGAAAAATTGATATTCTGCTGACGGCAAGGCCTCCAAGCAGCTCTCGACATGAACATTGGTCATATGGTTTTATGTGCTAAAAGTTCTTCAGATATTCTGAGGAGAAGATCTGACAAATTTAGATCCTTCCAAATTTTCACATTCTCGAGAATGTTTACTCTATCCTGACTTTCATCTGGTGTGATTCAGTCGATAGTCTACTTCGTGGGCTGCTGTGCAAGACGAAATGCTTCAAGGAGCCAATCTAAACTCTAGAGTCTGAAAAGGATCAATCTATCTTCAAAAATATCTCTCGAGAAAGAAATTCAATCTTATTCTTTAAGAACTTTGATTCATATATTCACTTGGTTGATTGTTGGTTTTCAATTTGTCAACTGAACGAACAGGTGGATTGAGTGTTATTGTTTCAAATGCTGATCAAAGTTTGTTCCTTGAGGCTTACTATTTGAAGCAGTGACAATTATGTAAATGATTTTTATTTTTATTTTTTATTATTATCTTATTTTATGGAAGCAAATGATGTTGAGTTGGAACAACATTTTTATACTTGTTAAAACAAATCAAATTCGAATTGCTAATAACTTTGCTCATTGGTTGGTCTACAACGAACGTGTCACATCTATTTTTCTGCTAGATAATATCAATATCAACTTTGTGCTCAAGCTTGAGCTACAAAATGAGCTTGAGCTTAAAATTGATTCAACAAGCAAAACGAATGAATCACACAAACTTGTCTCGAGTCGAATCATGTTGAAATTCGAGTTTGATCAATTGAGTTGAGTTTCGATGACTAGGTTTCGAGGTTTGGCTTAATTGTAACCCTAATTTTAATATAATAGTAGGGTGCATAATCCAATCATATATTTTTATTTGAAAAATGTTAATATTTTCAACTGTTAATATTTAATTACTGGTTCGAGGTATATAGTATTGAGCTTAAAAATAAAAAAATGTAAGAGTAAAAATGAGATTTGCTTGAGGCTACCTTTGATGACATGAAATTGAAATACATGTAATTCTAATTCCAAGACTTTAATTACAGGCGCCAAACACATCTGAATGCAAACTAGGAGTAAAAATCACTCGTTTGGTCAAGAAGAGAAAGGACAAGGATCCTCTCCTTACATGGCAGTATATGACTGGTGCTTGTACCACACTGGGACAAACTCACTCACACAACGTCACAACCCCCCATTTTCAATCTGATATCCCAAAACCCTAAACCCTCTCCTGCTCCTTGAACCCTAAACCCCCTACTGTAACTCCTCTAAACCAAACCCACTCAACTCTCCCAGTCATCTCCAAATTCCAAACCATGTACTCATCCTTTCTTCTTCTTCGAGAACGTTCCAGAACCTTCCAGAACATTCTCTACACCCTCACCTTCGTCCGGTCCATGGGCGGCGGACCTCGTACCTTCCCCGGCGGCCTCAACAAATGGCAATGGAAGAGACTCCATGAGAAGAAAGCTAGAGAGAAAGAGAAAAAGCTTATCGATCAAGAGAAACAGATCTAC
>JAOTQH010000057.1:4727854-4744701 GCA_025631255.1 Cornus kousa | reverse complement strand
ATCATTAAAATACGCAATTTTATTTTTTTTTTTTTTTTTTTTTTTTGATAAGTAAGATTTCATTAAAGGCACTCAAGAGGGGAACGCTCCCAAAAGAATCCACAAGACGCCAAAGGTGACTACTATAGTTTTAAGCGATCCACAAAATCCAAAAGATGCCCCAAAGATTTACAATTGCACCCATTTACCCAGAAAAATAAAGAATACAATATCTTGTATTTGAGAGACCAAACAGGTGTCTCCTCACCCTCGAAGCAACATAAGTGCTTCAGTGAAACAAATACATTAACTGCAACCTGATATGCTTCACCTTGCCTTTAATTAGCACGTGAAGGACCAACAAACAACAAAGCTATTTATGATTTAATGAAAAATTATTATTCATTTTAAAAACACCTTTAGTAGCTTGGACAATCAAGGAAGGAAAATCCATCATCAGCTTTGTCATGGATGCCAGTGCATCTTCAACAGGTGCGCCCAATGCACTCTCAACAAATGCAATAAGAAGAATGAATTCCACACCATAGTTGAATTCCTGGTACCAAAAGTAATACGACTTCCTTCAGAAGTTGGTCAAAGAACCAGTGACCAGATTGCAGAAACAGGAAACAGAATTGGAAGGGAAAAACAACAGTGAAAGATCCAAGCAAGTTAAAGAACGAAGACATTAATTCCAATAATCAAGAACAATATCTTTTACTTCATTTTTTCAATCATGTAGTTGCTTTTTCTGCATTTGCAGGACTAACACTAATTACAAAAAAGACATGCATTTATAGGCACCCAAAAGCCAGGGTGTGTCCACTCATCTATGAAATAATAGATCCCCTATCAAGAGAATTGAACAGGTTATTTTGACTGTTGTTTCCAACCTCTCCTTTCCGAAATATAGGAAGAATATCATCTTCTACTTCAGATTCGTAATCCACATAAATTAGCCCCTGTAAATTCATAGCTAATGTAAGTCCTAGAAATTGCGGAAATATGAAGTTATTAATAGTAGGTTTTGTCAGCAGGAAGTTGGAAGGAAATGAAAATTACAAGGAACAAAGTGTTGGTGTTTACATGTCAGGGCATACATGGCAGTAAGGCATTACATGATCCCTGAGAACTCCCAAGTAGAAAGGGTTCTCATAGAATTTTGCAAGGTCTTCCTTTCTCTGGAAACGCATGTAGACAGCATGGGTATAATTTTCAGTATTACGACCAGAGATACGTCCTACAGGAATAAAGATAGATGTACATTACTGACCTTTCGAAATACTAAACAACTACTAAATGGGTTTGTGCAAATAAACTGAAGTATTAGTGCAGTGCACATCTGATAACTGTAAAACCACATACTGTACTCAAGTGTTCGCATTAGAAATTAAGAGAATTTAACAGTGAAACCAAATGTATTACAAATTCTACAATCTCAAAATAAAGAAACATATCTCTATTTGTTTTGGACCTAGTACAGGCCACATTATAGATAAGCCAAGAGGAGAGGTAGACAGGCATAAATGATTACCAACAAATTAAAACACAGGCTGTTAAAAGGAGGTTGCCTGCAAGAAAAATGATAGTGTAGAATAACAGGGCTGGCATATGTTCTAAAGAATTCATTTCTGTCACTTGGCATTGCAATAACTATCAATGCCAAAAAAAAGTTACTCAAAAATCCAAGTTTCATGTAATGCTAGCTGTGTACGATGTGTAAAAATTTATTGTTCGAAAGAAAAAACTCACCTAATGATATTGCAACAATGCCACCCATTTGATATTGGGATGTATAAAGATAATCCAGCATATCCTTCTCTTCCTCATCAGATAAATCTTCCCTTGCTTTAAGCAGACATATGTGTTCCACAACTTTTCTGTGAGAAATGATAATAACCCACCTATCACCATATTGTCGCCTAAAACCTCATACTTGTAAAAGATAAAAAAATTCAACTGACCAGGAAAGCTAACTCAATCAAAAACTTCATCTATGAAACAACGACAATTCAAGATAAGGACAAAGCCAGTCAACAGATCTAACCTACTATATTAGATCATAATTCTTAAATTGAGGATGCAAGTTTGAGCATGAGACAGCCACTTTGTGCAAAATTATGTCAAATATTAGGTCTGTTTTGATCTTCCCCTCCCAATACCCATGTAGGCAGGACTTTTGACTAAAAATTAAAATTAAAGGGGTGGTGCAACTATAAGAAATGTGGATTGGCCCATAAGTCAATTTTGAGATATCTACTAATTGAAGACATTAGACCATGACAGTTAACAGATTCTTTCTCAATGCTCCACAAAATTATAACTCTTTGCTCAATCTTAATTACCATGTATAAGAGTATGAGTTACATTTGTGTTTCTTATAAGAAATTCTTGGTCACAGAACAAATTTAATACTTCCATTCCTGTTTTTATCACTATAAAAATAAGTTCATGTATATAATAAACATAGAACTCTTCAAACTACAAAAATCGTAACTATTTTCTTCCATATTGTTCTAATTCTAGGACCACAATTCCAATTATTCACCAAACCTGATACCCTTTTCTGAAGTCAGTTTCTTGCACATGAACCCCGACCAGTTGTTGTGACCTTTAGCTATGGTATATTCCGGGCAAAATGGGCAAACGTGGAGTCACCTAAGGAAATGATTCTCTCTATCTGGTAAAATATATTGTTGGGAATGCATAAATATCAAATAATCATGTATGATTTTATATGAAATAAAACAGCTAGAAAAGAACCTTTTCCTCTCCATACCAATGCTTGAGTTTGGCCCCTCAGAAACTGAAAATTTTGCACCTTGATTCTTCATATTCCGTAAACTCATGTTTGAAACTCCATTCAATTGGAAAACTGGTATATGGAATCAGTATAAATAATTATGATGAACCAAATGAAATTTGAAAATGCATATTATCACAAGAATAATTTTCTGAGAAATGCTTACTGCAGTTATCTGAGGATTTTTTTTTATTTTTTTTTATTTTTTTTCTTCTTCTTTGAAGCAAGTAAAAGTGGAATTGACAACAGTTATTGGTTTTTCATAGAACTATAAAATAGAAAACAATTTAGCAACTTATTTGGTTCACAGTTTTCTGAAAACTGTTTTTTGAAACCTGAGTTAAAGAAGGCGTGAATTTTGAGAACTATCTTATGTTCTCTGAAATTGACTTAGTTTTTTGACTTCCTGAAAATTGTTATCAGAGAAATAAACCGAACAGGCCTGAAATTTACCACCATAATTCTGTTTCTCCATTTCTGAGGCAAATAGTCCAGGATACGTACAATGGCAAAGCCCCTTGTTCAGAACATCATTCAACTTCAACCCTGATTATCCCATTGAAATCACGTTCAGGATTAAATACAAACGTGAAAGCAGTAAACTACCACGGAATGCGGGGAAAAAATGTAAAAGGGAGGAAACAAAATCATGAATTTCCTGTAATTCCGATTCCGGGGAGAAAAATAAAATAAAAATAAGTTGTCCCAAACAGCCAAAAACAGTGGTAACAGACTCAGTTGATTTTTATTTCCTCGAGTTCTAAAGAAATAAGAACATGGAAAGATTCTAATTTCCTTCCATTTGCTGTAGTTTCTCAACAAACAAACGAAGAATATTAGAATTTGAACTTACCATTGAAAAGTTTTCTTGCAGAAGCTAGGGTTCTTGAAGCAGGGTTCTTGAGGAATCTGTGGATCGGATAAATGGTAGACAAACCCCAGGCATGCGTTTGAATGAGCATTTTGTTTGTAAATATTCTGAATTGAACTCTCTTCTGATATAGTGTGACGTTTGTTATATATATATATGTATACATACATATATATATGTGCGCAGAGACCTTATATACATGGACAGTAGATTGGGGAACGGGGGAGAGCGGATGTTGTGGTAAAGATCTTCCAGCACAAACGGGTGGTGCAGGAAAAAGATCATTTTAAAAAAGAGGGTTTATGTTGGCGCCTAATTATGGGCATTAATTTACTGAATTACCCTTCAGCTTCATTGTTAATGAAGCAAAAATTTGGGAAGACAATTTACCTTCAAGATGTGTCAAAATAAATAAATAAATAAATTTACTTTCAAGATGTGTAATTCCTGAATTTGATTCTCTTACTCACAGATTTTGTCTTGTTGGACACTATTATCATTACATATGAAATACTGATTAAAAGTCCTTGTTGGACATTATTTAACCACATTAGACTTTTTCATTTGAATAGGCCCAACAAAGAGTAACCAAATAATAAAGATTCCTTACAAGAGGCAGAGATTATTGCTATGCTCAAGGCAAACACCGCCTTAGCTTGGGATTGTGACATTCAAGCATCCTAAGTCCCACCATTAAAATACTATAATACAGCATTACTATAGAATTATTTGTAGCAATTGAAAGCATTCACTCATCACCTATACAACACCTCATTATAGAAATTGTGGACATTATCGAAAGAGCCCTTCTTTGTTGTCGTAGAATAGACAATACTGAAATATAAGAATATCATGGATTGAATGGTGACAATTCGTAGCAAGCTAACTCCTGCAAGGTAAAGAGAGGATGACTCGTCTGGAGCACCGGTATGCCTGTAACCCGAGCAAATGCTATCAACCGGATTGAACCAAACCATAATGTGTCCCAGGCTCCCACCCAAAGAAGACTACACCTGCAAGGCCAGTCCCCGATAATATCTTGATCCACCATCAAGAACCAGGAACATTAAGGTTCTGGAAGAGCTCCGGAAGGTGGGCATTGGTTAACTTGGTCCTCTTGCTGATTTCTTTGTTCTTCTTCTTGGGCTTGGGCTTAGAGGCAATGCCGTCAACCTGAGCCATGGCCCTTCTCTTTGCAGTGTTTGTGGCAGGCTTCATCCCATTCTTTTGGAGATCCTTCTCAATGTCAATCATATCTCGTGCCAATTCAATTCCCCGGAAGAGCTGTTTGAGGTCATCATCAACCTTGATGGGCACTCGGGGATCATTTGGGTAGGCTACGTCCTCCTGTGAATCAAAGTTCGACAGCAGCCAGATTTGACCAGCTGCTTTTAAAGCCTGGAAGACATATTTTAACACAAATGTTATCCCTACCTGAATACTGTTGCCTGCAACCGCAGATGTGGTGTCTGACCTATAGGCAGTGACTACATGCTTTTATTATATATATATATATGAATGAAAAAAATATAATATTCACTCTTGTTTTTATTGATATAAAATATAATTGTATCAAGCATCAATAAAGCATATGTAGACAACATAACAATGGAGAACAATAATTCTACATCATCATTATAGTAACAAAAGTTAGACAGCATGAAAGCAAATGTGCTAGCCTTAGCCAGTGCTAAAACAAGAAAATTAAAACCATACATGAATAGAGCTGAAGTTTCCA
The DNA here is from genome assembly GCA_025631255.1 of Cornus kousa. NCBI lineage: Eukaryota > Viridiplantae > Streptophyta > Magnoliopsida > Cornales > Cornaceae > Cornus > Cornus kousa. Next base: position 4,739,310 of record JAOTQH010000057.1, on the reverse strand, counting down.
AATTGAATTTACCTGCAAGTCCTCCATGACAGTTGGGTAAGCATCCTTGAGATCAATGATAGCAATACCCTCCGGAAATTTCCGTATTAAGATAAGCAGTTGATTCTTTTCCTTCAGATCATGCTTGGACTATAACAAATAAAAAGCCAAGTAACCATCCTACAAGAAAAAGATTAGGAGAAGAAAAACAAAAAGTTCTTCCTAGCAAACAATGGAGGCAAAAATACTAGAAGTCTTCCTGTCTAAGAGGATTCATTGGTGCATGGATTAGATAATTTACCTTGTAAGAGAAGCGCTTCCCATCATATTTCACTTTTGGGTTATTCCTCAAACTATCAAAGACAGCCTTGTTGGCGTTCGTATCAACGTAACATGCTTCATTTATTTGCTCTGGTGTGAAGGCTTGCCTTGTCTGCAGCCAGAGAAATAAATTAATCAGGAGATGCTTAATCCCTCACAGCAGGTTTTAGAGTACATCGGCAAAAGTTGGATTCACCACTTATAAGAAAATATACCAACCGATGACAGTGAAAGTGGCCAAGATTTGCAAGCATGAGGTCTAGGCACTCAAATGACAACAATGATATATTGGTATTCAATGCAACAATCTAAGCAAACAAAAGTGCGGTTTCCACAGGATGTATCAAGTCTCTGAGATTTTTACAACTCTTACCATTACAAAATATCAAATTTGGTACTGTGATTCAGTCAAACATAGTATGGCATTATTCCAAAGGCAGCAACCTTCAAAAAGTGAATCAATAATTTCTAAAATATAATTAAATTTGAATTTGTCAGAAAGATCAGACTTTTGTCTTCAATTAGGAACTCCAAGCGAAATAAACAACCAGATAAGAGAAGTTAATTGGTCATCACCCATATATTATATATAGAACATTTTCTATCACAGAAAGACAACTGAGTAACACAAATTGCAATCTACAAATTGATGATAGAAATTTAAAAAGCACAGCCAAAGATAAGTAAAAACCAATATTTCAAGCTACGAGACAGACAATTTTCATTAGACCATATAGACTAATAAATCCATCTTACCAATGTACATGGTGTACAAAAATACCATGTATCTTTACTCACTCTCATCTATCTTACCAAGTCAAGCTCCCATATATTTTTTCCAGTCTGTTTGGTTTTTAAACAATGACAATTCATTTCAAGTCAGAATATATAATGACATTTCAAAGGTCACACAGTCACACATACTCTAATAGGTAAAAACAATACATAATGATCATCAAATATCAATAGTCATACAAGAAATGATAATTAAATTAATACCTCGAATAACAAACCTATAACATGCTTGATCTGAGCTCTGACTGGTGCTTTTCGTATGCTATTAATGTGTTGAAGTCTCTCCGTGTCATTTGAGAATTTGATTGGAGGGGAAGGGGATTTTGTAATGGTTGAATTCCTTTCGGGTGTGGCCTTTTGATTTGCTACTGCCGCTCTAGAAGGCCCTGCTTTGGCTGCAATGCTGGTTAGGGTTGACTAGCATTTTGTAATACCCCTAATTTTAAAAAGGATAGTCCTGGTATTTTAATAATTTATTTAAGTGCATTTTTGTTTGTTAATTGTTTATTTGTGTGTATTATTTGATTTACTTTCATTGGTTGATTTAATTGAAATTATTTGCATTTAAGTGCATTTTTGTTCGTTAATTGTTTATTTGTGTGTATTATTTGATTTACTTTCATTAGTTGATTTAATTGAAATTATTCGCATTAATTAAATTAATTGAATTATTTGTTTTAATTGACATTATTTGAATTAATTGAATTAATTGGATTATTTGATTTAATTAATTTATTTTAAGAAAGTCAGTAAGTTAAAAGTATTTTTAAGCACGTTAATTATTTATGGTTTTCTTTGAGACGTCATATAGGTATCTAATATGTATATGACTTAGGTTTTGGTTTATGGGCCGACTAAGATCGACGTTAGGGCTTTGTCTATAAATCCTACAGGGAATAGGGTTGTATTTAAGTCTCTATATATATAGAATAGTATATCGACTTAGGGTTTGAGGATACACAACCTCTGTTCACGTATTAAAGTTATAGAGAGAAACAGAGAGGGGTTTTGAGCAAACAGAGTACGTTCGGTGAGGGTTTCGACTGCGACTTAAAGGTCAGACCTAGGAGAAGGGAGGAGCAGAAATAATAGGAGGCTAGACAGTATTGCAGTGGTTGCCGAAAATTAGGAAGACGACGACCAAGTTTTGAGACCAAAACTGCAGGCAAGTTCTTTTCTTCCTCCTTCCCGTTGGCTCGTGTTCTGTGCACCTAGATAGTCTCTAGGGTTTAACTAATCAGTAATTGAAACTTACGTGTTTAATATATGCTTATTTGATGATCTGTTTGTATTAAAAATTAAATCTATTTACAATTTGTGTATGTTTGCTTCCAGTTTTGTTCCTTAAAGCATGTTAAGTTCTGTTGTAATTTTAGTTACCGTACTTCCTTTTATCTTCTATAAACGAACCATGGGGATGTTAATGGGATGATATAAGACCCTTAGGTTCAATGTTGAAGAGGAGCAAAAGGGTTGGAATGGAACGGTAGTTGCAGGATTGTACTCAGTCTTGGAGCGTAAAAGCATGTTAAGACGATTGTTGTTTTGTTGTGGAATAAATTCCTACTTTTATAACAATCTGATGGGATGTTATTGGGTGTGAATAAAACTCCTAAGATCATTTTAAAAATCAACAGAGTGATAGGACTAAGCCGGAGAAGGAGCAGAGAAACAGAAACGAAGCACAGGAGACTGAAGGCTTTCAGAGAAGAGGAGAGCCAGCTCAATTGATGAAGGAGCTGGCTCCCCCATCTAAATAGCTAGCTCTAGGATGTCTAGAGCCGGCTCCAAGGCTCTTTGAGCCGGCTCCAAGCTCTAAAAGAGCCAGCTCCAAAGTTTAGAGAGCAGGCTTTCCTATTTTGATACGTGTAGGCAGTTTTTGGATTACTGTTTAGACGATGGGAGTTTTAACTTCTTCTGAACTGAGTTGAGGGTTGCTGGGATTCTTGACTTCAAATGTCAAGTGTTAGTAAAGCTTCTGTTTGTATAGTTTATGTCACTATGTTAAGGATAGTACAGTAGGAAAGTATAAAACTGTGCATGCTGTTAACTGTTATAAGGAATGAAATTGCTTAGCTTAAATTTTAGCAATCTAAAGGAGTATAATAAGATTATAAATCCTATCTTAAATGCGTAGGGTCATTCACATATTAGTTTTGCTTTATGCCTGCGTTGGATGTAATTGTTGAAATATTGAAACCTTTGTCTACAATTACAGTTGGATTTTTAATTGCTAGTTTGTTAAACTTCTTTCTACAATTATTTGGATATTTGGTTTTGGACTGTAAATTGCTAAAATGCTGTATATATGTTGTAATTTACATGGATATGGAGGATTGTATGTATCGGTATGGGACGGTGACATACTAGGTATGGTTTAGCTCAAAACGTTAATTCCTACCTTATGGATTTTAATTGGTGAACAGTATGACTTGTTCTATCAATTATATGGATTTTGGTGAATTGTATGCACCGGTATGGGATAGTGGCATACTAGGGACAGACTGATTTAAAATACTCAGTCCTACCTATTTTGGAATAAGGGTTTGAGTTATAAAAACATAATTCTCCTTATATATAAGTCTGTGCAGCTGAATAAGCTGAACGACTTATTGGATTTCTTATGGATGGATATGAATGGACTTTAAATATATGGTTATGGTACCACGAGATGAGCTTGAGTCTCAGACTCGTTGGTTAGGGCGCGTATATGCAGTGGATGCGTAGCTGGATATGGTAGGTAGGTGTACCCTGTTAGGTCTAGGTACTCATGCCCACCTTTGGGTGCGTATTCGCGTGTTGCCTTCTATTCAGGTTGAGACCTCTACTGTAGTCCGGTGAATGTCCCTTAGTGTGGATATATATATATATGTATGGACTAGATAGATATTGTAAGGTATTTATGGTGTATCTGCGTATCGGGTCACTGTACGGATTGCAGTTAAATTAGAACTTGCTCGTGGGCCTGACCCACTCTTCTATTATATTTTTTCAAGAGTTCAACGGCTCTAGCTTAAAGCTTGATTTTGCTGAGGAGATACAGATATTCACTCCACCGATGATGTAGGATTTATTTCCATATTTTAGATTTGGGTTACTTCTCAACTATGTAAATTTTTAACTGGGATTTTTAGGGGTCCATTAGATGGATTCCCGAGTTGTATTAGAAAGAGAATTTGGATGTATCAGAATAATTCTTTATTAATGAAATTTTATTCTAGGGTTTTTGGATTATCATTCTAGTTTCTTTTCAGCAATTTATTTATTCCTATTTTTTTTATTTGTATTCTGTGTTCATTAATTGCTAATTGATTTGATATCCTCGGGTAATCGGGCGTGGGCCTGGCCAACCCGCATCTGGAGATCTGGGGGTATCACACCTTAGCCCCTCAAACCAGCCTTAACAGCAGCTTCATTTCAGCAACAACATTAGTTTACAACAGATCTTCAATAGTTCATTTACACATAGAAATTTCTGATATAATCATGAGCTTAGTTAGATAAGTTGATGCTCAGAAATAAACTTTTAAGCTCCTCGTCATAGTTCACTCGAAACCAACCTCACTATAGCTATAAAAATTATATTTTTGGGCCTTAACCCTAGCAGCAGCTGTAACAAGCTTTTATACTCAAACCCTTTGATGATGCAGCCCTAAAAACAATGGACAGGATTGATCTAAGGTTTTCTAATCCATGAAGAAGAATATTATGTTAGGGCAGTGTGTGAGAAGGTATGTATTTACATATATTTGTCCTTGATAGCTTTCTTCTGTTGCCCTATGTGTCACAACCCTTTTTACCCACGAATGTAATATCAGCTGCTATATAACATACACACATTGTGTAGCTGTCAATACATTCTCTCACAAGGACCACATTACATGTGTCCACACATGGTAGCCTCTCACAGAATTACAAACAAAATGTCCCTACAATTGCCTTTTGACAAACCAGTAATAAACACCCTGCTGTATCATTTTTAGACCATATGATTGGTCGGTTACATTCTAAAAGTGAGCTCAAACCAGCAATATAGCTTTACAGGTAAATGGAATATTCATTTTAGGAGGTGTGTAAAAACAAAAATGCCTTTGGCAGTGGTTGTAGACAAAAATCCCCTTGGCAGTGATTGTAGACAAATGTGCGATCACCGAATTCACAAAGCTGAATATTCATTGAGTGAGCTTCCACCATATATTAAACATCCACTTGACCAAACCCCAACATATCAATGTGCTAATAAAAAATGCCTTAAACCCTTTTGTAACATGAATTTTTTCATTAAAAGAACAAACCTCAAGATAGGTATCTTAGGGACCAACAATCTCCCCCTTTTGCCTTTTAATGACAAAAACCCTAACATTCTCCCCCTTTTTGACATTGAAAGTCAAAAGGGTCAAAGAACCAACAATGTACACTTGTGACCACTAGCTTTTTGAGAATATCTTTAAAGGCATTTGAGCAAATATCATAATTACACTTTCATATCCCAAATGAAGCTTTTTCAACTTTATCATATTGGAATTCCCTTGTCAAGAAGCTAAGCACACTGACTTTAGACTGAGACATCAATTAGAGTGTAGTATCAGAGCTGATTCAACAATAAATAGCTTGAATTCAAGATTTAAGACAAGAAATGACGCTACCACAGCCCATATATCAACACACATTATTCCATAAATATAGAATGCCCTTACTCCATATGCTAATCATGATAATTATAGCTATGAAATAGACTATGAGGATTTATTCAGAGAGTACACACCAAAAAGAGCTTGCCCCACAGAAGATTTAAATGCATAAATTATAGCGGTAAAATTTGATTGCAGCTTGAAACAGAGGATAACTTCAGATACTATAAACTTCAGATGACCAGATACACTTGTTTGAGAGATAACATCAGCTTTTCAAGCAAGGTATAGGAATGTAAGAACATAACAGCCTTGTTAACCTCAAAACCCTAGTTTTTGCCTTACAAGGGCGGAATTGTAATTCAGCCTCAATACTAAACCAAACATCACTTCTTTGATCTTCAATAGATGAAATACATTTGAACAATTGACAAGAACAATTAACATAGCAAGGTAAAACACTAAAATATCATAATAGACAAAATCCCAATTAAACCCTAGCTTTGTAGCTTCAAAGGGTAATTTAGTAATGTAGCTTCAAAAACAGTTTGAACTTTATTTCCCCAGTCTTCATCAGGCCTGAATAGATAGAACATACTTGCTAGAGAGATAAACACAATGGGACCAATAAGATACATCAATTTCAGATGCACACTACCCTTAAGAACTATCACAACCAAGGTTTCAGGCACACAAGGGTAAAACTATAATTCCATCGAAATCTTGAACATAAGAGGCTTCCCACAGACATAAAATAGCAACCCAATCTTGTATGGATGATTGTTCACAATGGAGCAGCAAAATAACAACAATAGAAGCTTATATTAGTAATTTCAGATTTTCAACATTAGCTCTCAGTATATACCACACATAGCCTCATTATAATTCAAATTATCAACAACCAGGAGCTCCCTCAGCTTGGTAGTGATGAAATATTCTTGGGCTAAAGCTTGGACATGACACAGCAGCAATGATTAAACAATATATAGCTCAAAAGGCAGTAAAAGAATTGCTGACAATAGGTTTGTTTTTCCGCAACTGTAAATTTCAGGTTTTTGGGATTCTTCTATAATTTTGAGGCTGGTCCTTGTTGAATCAAGTTCCCATAGTTGTATTTCAATATACAAAACTTGTTCACATTACAACATCTCAGGTTCTAGCAAGATGTTATCAATTAACAGTCTAAAATCAGCAAATACACCAGTTTTCTGCTGTAACACAGTTATTAAGGACAGAAGTGGAATTTCACAGCAACATGGTCCTGAACTCAACACCCTCAATTATATTTTAGCTGTATATTGATGCTTAGATGATTATCATAGTAGAATAAGGACCATTGATCCATTTCAGTTCACAAGATATGCTTATTTCAGCACAAAACCCTAAACCTCAAGGGTTTTAGAGCTCAAAACAGGTTTGGTCAATTCTCAGTACTGTACAAAAGAGTTCAATGCTTTAGCTCATTGTTTTAAGCATGCTCACATATCAAACATCAATGTAAGAATAAGATATTCAATTTAAAATATCATTACAGCAGCTTTGCATCAGAAAATAAAGATTGAGATAGGTATGAGATATGAAAATCTATACTAACCTCAATATGTGGTTTTAGACACCATCTACAGTTGCTAACCATCAAGATATTGTTGCTCAATTTTTGTTTCTGCTCCAGAAGAGATCACAACATAATTAAACTATTAGAACCTCCCATTTTCACCAGAGTATCAACAGTAAGGTCCCTATTTGATCTTCAATGCAACTGTGCTTCCTTTTGATTAATTTCTAAGATACATTTAAGCTTAAACCATTATCTAAAGTCTCAGAACATTTTGTACATTCTCTGCCCTCAAAGAAACCCTTTATAGGAAGAAGCATCAAGATACACATAAAGAACAGGACACAACTTATCTCTGAGAGGGGGGGCCTTGTAGAAATTTGCAGCTGACATCTAATGATAAGGCAGTGATTATAAGAGGCCTTGTCCCTGAGAGGAGGTGGTCTTGAAGAGCTTTGAAGTTGACAATTGATAATAATAGAGTAATGATCAAGAGAAGCCTTGTTTTCATTAACACTATAAGATTTGAAACCCTTTTTAAGATCAAGTAGTGAGTATCTTTTGATAATTTCAAACTCAAGGGTCCTTGAATTAATAAAGAACTGAGTCCAGAACTTCCTTAAGTGTGAATCTTCAGTTTTTGACAACCTTGAGCTTCCTTCATCAATGTATTAAATTTGACCTACTGTCTTTATCTTCAGATGATGTAATCAATTGTCATCCCAAATTCTTTCAATGCTTAAATTATAGATCCTGGGAGATATATAAGCAAACATATTTATTGAGAATAACCTCAAGGATGGCTTTAAAATTTTTACCTTAGTGTAGGATTTTTTGTCTTTGTATTTTAGGAACCAAAATTTTCTTAACTTTTTCATAACACAACCTTGAAGAATACTTGAATAATTTAGATAAAAGGTAGTAGAGTATTATATATTGAACCTTAGAGTAGGATAGGGATTGTCTGGAAAATTGTAGTTGTTCTTGAATAACTTTCTGACAGAGACATCCTTCAAGACATTTTTTGATCTGAGCTTTAATATGCTAAACACAAGAAGTAAGAATGAAACCAACCTTGAAAAGCAGATTTAAATAATTCAATGCAAACATCTTCTTGAGCTTTAGCAAAGTCAGTGTACATAACATCTCTTGAAATATTTAAGGCTTTAGTTTATTCAAAGTTTTCATTTGTTTCATAAATAGTTTCAAGTGTGTACCACACAACCTTAGATGATTTGCAATGTTTGACTTTTATGAAATCTAGTTAGTTGAGCCCACTTACCTACACTTGTCTTGCTTTGAGATCATAATTGAAGAACTCTTTTGTACCTTGAACTTTTATGCCATTGATAGCTACATTCCACACATCATAAGATAGAAACATCAAGTTAGCCTCCATTCTAATTTTCCAATCATCATAGCTTGGGTCATCTAAGATAGGTGTAGTATTTGGATATTGGCCTTCTTTTATTGATAAGATCTTTGCTGCAAGTAGGTAAAACCTCAAGATAGCAGACCACTTACTCTGATACCAATTGTTTGACCAAGAAGGGAGGGGTGAATTGGTTTTTTAAAAAAATTTCTCAATGAAAACAAAACTAATCAAACATAAGTCAAGCACATAACATAAGTAATACAAGGAAACCATCTTAATAGGGAAAAACCTTGGTTCTTGGCCTCAGCCAATAAAAGTCTCCACTAGCTGCAAGTATCTTGTTACATACTCAGTTGTCTCACTTTCTGCACACACCCTTATACCATAAGTAGACACTAGCTTTCATAACCAATACTCACACACTAGCTCACCAAGTGCACACTGCACTCCCCCTGTCCTAAGCACCCTTGCTTAGACCAAAAGCTCTCACTAGCTTAATCACCAATGGGGTGAGGTATCAAAACCCCACTACCATTTACAATGAAGTGTTAATACACTAGACATAATAAACTTAAGCTACAATAAGATGTAGGAATGCAATACACAGCCTTAAGTTGATAACAAAGTGAAACCCTAGCTTCTCTCTTATGCAATCAATTGAATACACCTTCCATTGCATAATGCAGCTTCAACTAAAGTGCATACCAGGTTCTGAAAGTCTTGATTCAGCTCATAAACTTGCTCAAATAAGAATTGGATAGTGAACAGCAAATTATAACAACAATTCAACACAAATAAACTTTAAACCCTCTAGAAAGGGTAGATCTAACAACTCAGAGAATAACTTCTTCAAGAACCCCTTCTTTGTCTTCACAGCTTTATAATCTCAGCATACACTTGCTAAAATGATGAACACATTAATTACAGCAAGATAAAACACTTTCAGCCCCAAAACAGATTGTTTTTGTGACAACCCAAGTTTTTTAACCCGGTGCGTCAGTGATGAACCGACTGTTGATCCGATAACGGATCCGAAATGCGAAAGTAAATGATTAACCAAGGTCTTAGGAGATAATAATCACTCCTAAGATAACAATGTGACCTTCCCTAAGATCATGAAACTTAAAGAAAGCAAAAATGGAAACAAAGGTCAAAAGGAATGAAATTCGTCATCCAAGGGGCAAAAAGGTCAAATCATAACCAAAAGGAGAAAATTGACTCCAAACAAATCAAACAAGATGAATACAACCTAATACAATTGTTTTGAAACATTCTAAGAGGTTTCGTGAACATTGGCTAAGAATTCCACAAAATGCCCCATCCTGGTTGAAGTGAAAACTGACACTACTTCACTAAAATAGGCATAACTCCCACTATGTTTAGAATTTGAAGATAGAATTGGTACCATTGGAAATCTGACTCAAAATTCTTGAGTTTAGGCTCAAGAATCACCCCATTGGGATTAGAAACGAAGAAGTTATGACCCGTTGAAGTTGGACGACTAATGCTAAAACTAGAATGAGACCACTCTCGAGATCAGCCATTTCGGTAGACCGAAATGACCCATCATTCTATCAAAATGAAGATGTTGAGACCTTTATTTTAAGAAGAAAAGGTTTGTGGTGCTTCGGTAGACCAAAATGAAGGTTTAATCGACCAAAATAGGCTCAAAATTGAAGAATTGGCTACCGGAATGAGATGTTTACTATTCACACACAAAACCAACAATCATCGATCTACCGAAATGGTGGTTCGGTCAACTAAAACAACTCAAAAACCTGCTATAAAAGCTGCTATCTGCTGAAATTGTTGAAGTTCCACTTCAACTTGAATCCTTTATGCTTTGATACAAAATGAACATGCTAAACTGATTTTCAAGGAGTTTTAAGAATGTGAACATTTCAACAACTTTTAAATGAATACTTGAGCATAAAATAATGGCCCATGGCCTCATGCACATCATTTAAAAGATTTTGACCTCTCAACCTCAAATTTTGAAATAAAGATATTTGAAGCAAAACTTTGATACAAGAAGTGTCTAAATACAAAAGTAGACATGTTTGGCCCTTGGCCTCATTACATACATACTTAAAATGTCAAAAGCAAGTATTTGAGTGTTATTACATATCAAGGGAGCTACTAAAGCTCCAAAAGCACCATACATCCATGGCATTCAAAATAAGTTAGCAAAAGAGAAGTCATGCTAAACACTTGCATGCTAATACATAAAAATACTTCAAGTAGTACAAAAGCTTATAAGGATGATGAGCACCCATGAACATAGTCTCTTTACCTGAAAAATAATCCAAACCACTAGGGTGAGTAATCATGTTACTCGTAAGAGAAGCATATGCGTATGTAAATACAAGATTTATTCTCTCTCAATCTCAACAGAGTTCTCTTACCATTTATAATTATCCTCTCTTCTTCTTCTATTCTATGCCTATTTATAGGGAATTACAAAGGCCAATTGGGCTTTCGGCTTTGGGCCTTACATATGGTGGATCTAGCTTTTTCTATTGGACTTCTTAAGCTCGGCCCGGTTGGTGGCTTAGTTGTGGGGGTTGGGTCCAGCTGGCCGACCCGATGTTGTCTTCGCGGGTCGTATTCGGCCCATGCCGGTTCCGGAACTCTCAGCGTATACCCTAAAGTTTCAATATCATTACAAGATCAATATAAACGATACAAGGGAGCATTCCACTTAACGTCTATGTTCAAGGTGAGCTAAGGGATCATCTTAGTCTAACTTTAATGATTCTTAACAACACAAAATCAACATGGATGTACTTAACAACATCAA
>JAOTQH010000057.1:4700819-4720141 GCA_025631255.1 Cornus kousa | reverse complement strand
GTTCAGGGAGGTTAACTTTATTCTTGGGGTTAACATGCAAATTTTTTATAGTTCATTGGGGTTCTGTGCAATTAACCTAATCATAAATCATGAATCCTGGAAGAAAGATGGGGGAGATATAGCAACCTGAAGATGTGGGCAGCTGATATTGCCTTTTTAAGAATTTGGAGGCCTCCGTGTCTTTCTTGTGGCATAATATTCGAATTAAGGTGTGAGCATCTCCCAAGCACCTGCTACCATGTTGACGCGAATCCAGTTCTGTTGAAATATGTTCGCTTGCAGTCATCAACATTTGAATTACAGATTCAGTCTGCAAAGAGAGAGAGAGAGCGAGAGAGAGAGAGAGAGGTAATGTCAATTTCAATTAACTAATTTAGGTGTAAAAATAGCTCTTGATGGGTTGGTCTTCAGACCTGAAGTGAAAACAGGTCTAAGATTTGATGAGCAAATGTTGCTTCCTTCTCAACCAAAGACCGGGGAAGGCCTTCTCCATCAGCTACAAAGAAATCCTATAAAGTGGAGCAGAATAGTTCTATAGGTGAGTGCCAAGTTGATAATAATTCATAGAATAAAACCAGCAAAAAGGTGTAACAAGCGATCTCATTTTAGCAAAGACAGCAGAAGATTTCTGTTCTTTTTTACACTACGACAATATGGCATATAACCAACCACAAAATCTGGTATCCCTGACTCTAAACTGTGCAACGCCGTCTATAGGCATGTCTCATAGTATTGCTACAATTTCCATATTCAAACATCAAATTCCAAACTTTTAAAACATTATTGACTTCCGCACTGCAAGAGAGTTTCTCTTTATCTTTTCTCTTCTGCTATATATACTGAGGTATTGGTGAGGATACCGATAGAAAAGTTCAAAAATAAAACTTGAAAGAGGTTGAAAAGTAATGAAACCAAGCGCAATTATAAAAAAACTAGAAAGATTGAGGACAAAATTCAATGTTTGTCCTCAATTCCTAGAATTTCAAGTATATTAGATTTCTGTTATTCTCTCTTCCTTTCAAAGAAGTTAAATACTAGTTATATATTCCCATCCTATTCCCCAAAATTATGAAAACACCAACCCCGGAGGTATCCCTTATTTAATTACACAACAATATATGCAAAATCTAGGGTTCTAACGGAATTGGTACTCTAAGAGTAATGAAAATAGATCAAATCCCAAGTAGCAACTACATAACATTAACATTGATCCTTAAAAATGATGCTGCATGAAGTAGTTCTTGAACCCACAAAAGTTGTTATTTTCAGGTATTCTAGTAATGTATTTTGCACCTCAAGTCATCACACTAAATAAATCAGTTGTCATCAATGTTAAACAAATCAAATTGGTAGACAAAAGAAAATGCCAAGTTTTGCTACTATTAAAATATATATATATATACCTTTAACAAATTAAGGTCATCTTCCATCATTCTGATATCTGAATCAGAAAATGCACAAGAAGGGCCTCCATCCAGCAATACCCAGACATAGCCTTCCTGTACTGATATAATCAGAACCATGCAGCAAATTAGCCATAACAGATTCATGATAATAAGAGCCTACCATTGATGCACTGCAGATGCTTGACACCACGCGATCTCTGAGAGCATCATCAATCCAACTGCATATATTATTGAGGACCTACATAGATACCTCCCAGAATTAATGTAACAGGAACAAGTTTTACTTGAATGTCTTTGCAAGCATTTAAGTAAACGTCTTACTATATCGAAATGTGGAAGAATACTGTCCAAACGAGCACTATCAAAGCTACCATGATATAAATGAAGGAGGAACGAGTCTCTCAAATCCCAAAAAACAACTCTTGTTCCTAAAAATATTTAGTACACAACGTTAGAATAAATGTCTGCAAGCATAAAAAACCAAGTAAATTTCGAAAATAAGTATTTGATAAGTCAAGAATTTTCAGAATCCCAAATTATACCAACAACCTTTGCAATCATTAAAGACAAAATAGATCACAACAAAAGTGTAAACATAACAACGAGAAAATTTCACAAGAAGTTCAGTTCAGGAAAACTAAAATAATAAGACACCTTTTAGTGCAATTAGATAATATACATTGAAAAACAATGGAATGATGGTCTAAAATTTAATATATTACTGACAGCCATAAATTAGGCAATGCCAATATAAGTGTCACGACGTCACATTAAGCAGGGGATCAATAAGTTAAAAAAATATATATATATATATATGGAAGAAGAAGAAGAAGAAGAAGATAAAATGAGGTTTAAAGGAGTAGAAAACTAGGAAGTGAGGAGACAAAGTTATGCAAACCTAGAAACTAAGCATCATGCCATTTCATGGGATCTTTTACTTTTAGAGAGAGTCAACTAGCTATACATTATTACATCATGAAAAAGTCCTATATAAGTGTCACATAAAGCAGGGGTGTTCAATGCTCAATAGAATAAAGAAAACAATGGAGTTTATTTTCTCACCAATTAAGGCACATATTTTTCTGATAGCATCAGCTGCAGTGTCCCTAATGCTGTCAAAGGTGGCGACAAACAGCTCATCAACTGATTCACTACAAGTAAGTTCAACTCTCTCTGAAGTGTCCAGAGGTTTTTCATTGGCTGGATGAATAAGAATGACCCATAAGCATTGTTATAAACAAATCATGCGGCTGTTATGATTTTTCATCTCATTGATTTTTTCTTCTTTTTTTTCAAAAAAAAAAAAAAAAAAAAAAGACAGACAAGAATATGAATAAAGCTCGAGGTTCTAGGCATGGCATAAGTATCATAGAATGAGAAAAAGTTTTTTTTTCCTGGTGGTAAGATACACACACCAACTCAAACAGTAAAATGCACACCAACTAGTGCCCAAATGGGGAATTGAACCCTCAACCACTCATGCAGGAGTAGGAGATATGACTTGAGATAGGTGATCATAGAATGAGAAACACACAAAACTCAATATGTTGTATATATTTTCCAGTTTGAATCTTTACATTCCTAGTGCTGCAAAATTTTATTGTCTACTCCACATACAGATCTATCAGAAAATAGCAAGTACAAGCTGAAAGGCAATAGCATAGCCACCAAACCAATGCACAGATAGCATAGCCACCCAACCATGCACACGATAAGAACAAGCCTAATAGTTTGTCCATTTAGCAACTATATTCAAACTCAAACCACACAATGCACGACTCCAAATAGTAAGGTGACAAAAATTCATTATTCCCTAGTTAACCTGAATTGATTAAGAGGTTAGAATAAATAAATAAATAAATAAAACAAGAAAAGTACAAAACTGTGTAACACACGAAATCACGGAAATCAGTAAATCGTAGGTCATCAAGACAGACAAACAGATCTTACACAATCTTCGATTTTCAGATGGTGTGGCATGTACCCATGATTTCCTAATGCCATCTTCCAGTGTGCCAATCTGTTTCTGAATATACTGCCAGAAAGGAGAGACGAGTATTGCCAAAAAAAAAAAAAATCAATTTGAGTGACATGTTACAGTTAGAATTAACTGAGTTTCAGCAAGTACATCAGCATAACAGGACTTTTTGAAATAGATTAATCAGTATAACATCTGGATTATCTAGACCATAGTAAAAAGATAATGGCACTGTCAGAGGGAACAGAGAAGAAAGTCTAGCCATTTGAGTGAAGATATATAAAAGTCAATTTCTAAGTACTTCAGGACACAATTTATACTATTCAGATAAAAAAAGCTGGGATGTCTAGAGAAGGAAAAGGTTAAATTTGTTCCAGTGATCCAAGAGAAGATCATAAATTGAAATAGACATATCAGCACCTCTACCATTCACCAGAAAAAATAAACCAAAAATCAATTGAGAATGAGAACTGAAAATAAAATTAACATATGAATATAAATTTAAAACATAAAAGAAATATAAAGCAACTTATTGAATAGTATACATGAGACTAAAAACAAGAGCTAACCAAGAAAAGCAAAAGTAAAGTTCAGGACCTATAGTCTGTCATTCATGAGGTACTCTAAAATGATAGTAATCTATGTGACAGGGACCCTCCAAAGAGCATCAGCATTTTAGAGTCGCTACATCCAGATACAAAATTGGCATCACATAATTCTATTTTGATGTTGTCACTTCAGACACCTCATATTCATTTTAGACTTTGGCTACAATCGAAATGACATTGCATGCATAAAAAAACTACGTGAAACCAAATTAAACAGGATACTCCATAAAGAACATGAGTTTTAGCCTAGAATCAACAAAAATTGCACCTTAGAAAATGCATATTACTATTGTTCTTGTTTTTGTTATCATCATCATCCAACCAAAAAAATCATCCAAACTCCAAGACACTCTGTAACCATGCCGGACATGTGTTTGACACCGCCCTGGCACCATCTAGAGGAGTGTCTGTGCTTTCTAGGTGGCATGGCTAGAAAGCACAAACACTTTAACAGAACTATTGTAACAATCTCCAATCCTCATCTATGTAAGTTTTATTTATTTTTATTTTTATTTTTTAAAATAGTAACTTGCAACTATTTATGCAGGATCTTTTTTCCTTTTGGTGTCAGGGAGAGGAGGTTGGGGAAGGAGAACAATTCTGAAACGATTCTCATTTCATCACTCAATCAAACACTTAATCTCAAAATAGCAATCTTATATTAAGAGTGTGTAGTCCTTTATGATCGTTAAAAAAAAAAGTTGTTCATCTTAACCTTCTCTAAAGAAAAAAAATTTGTAATGAATGTCAACACTAAAAAGTATGAAGATTCATTAATATCGCAAGCATCAAATTGACAGAATGGAAGTTCCTACTTACTGCTACTCGAGCAAATTATTTACGTAACAACTGATGATATATTTAAGGAAATGTAACTCACTTGGAGAGTATTCAATCTGATACAGAGCTTGGGTATTGTCAGCTCATTCAACTTAGACTTCACTTCCTCTTCCAGAAGCACACAATCAATCAACTTTTTCTTGGTCATAGGAAAAACTGCCTCCTTGTAACGAGTCAAAGGTGGAGCAGAAGGATAAAGGTGGTGCTCTTCAACTGCAATACTCAAGGGATTTTGATTAGTATAATAAGATTATTATAAAATAATAACAAAAACTCTTTGGTTATTGCATACAATCAACTCTCAACAGTGAGAATAGACAAGATATTTCAGGCAAAAAAAACAACACATTCTGAAAACACACCATTGCATTATTTAGTGAGAAATCGATTTGAAATTTTGCCTAAGATATCAGTTCCTTAGATGCAAATAATTAAAACAATCCAGTCATTTATATGTAAAAGATGCATCTTAGTGAAAAGCTACGAACTATTTCTAGTCACCCTTCTAGCAGCATTTTCTTTCATATTTTGTATGAGGTAGAAGTAGTGTCTTAACTATTGCAAAGAAAAAAAGAAAATCAAGTCTAAAGGTAGCAGAGGAGGATACTTTGTCCAAATAAAACAGATAGAGGGAACAAGAACAAACACTAAGCAAAGAGACCATAAAGGGAATGAATCCTCCAAGAAGAGTTCAAAAGGCAACAGCACACTCCTTGGCAAGAGAGTGGCAACTGTGACCAAACAGAATTGCCAAAAGCTTGGGATGAATTATGGAAATAATCTCAATGACCAACCAGCCCAGAAAGACAAAAATAAAGGAACCATCATGATGCCTACAACTTGTTTCAATTTCCAGTTGTTCCATGTTTACTTGGAGAAGTATTATCAAAATTAGGAAACAGAAGGAAGGTCTCGGGGACATTTTGCAACCGTGGAAAGGGCATTGGGTTCATGAATGCCAATACACTTATACACGTGTCCTTCAATAACAAATTTGTCAGGTTATTAACACCGTCCCGTATCTTCATTTCAGGCCTTCAGGAGTTCTTAATTCCATTCATTTCTACCCAATTTTCAGTAAACAACAGTCAATTTGCATGCATCTTGATCCTCTTGAACTTTTCTATACAAACTAGTCTCGGGTGCTGTTTGATAAAACTGGAAATTAAGTACTGAAGACTTTAAAAGCTGATTTTAAGTGCTGAAGTTAAAGCGGCAATTGTAACTTGAGAAAATTTTTATGATAATTTTTTGGATTTTAAGTAGTCAGCATTCAGTAATAGGTGAAGTCACTGTCACTTAAAATTTGAATTCATTTTAAGTGACACTTATTTTTTTAAGTGATATTCAAAATGCTTTATCAAACACGTTTAATTTGATAAGCACTTAATCCATTAAGAATTACGTACTGAATTAGGTTATCAAAGTCTGTGAATTTGAAATTCCGCATAAATAAAATCATTATAGCCATCTTACTCTAATGGTACTTTAGTCATTCGGAGAGATCCATGAAGCAGTACTGAGAAACTGTAATGTTGCATTATCCCATTCTGTGTTAACTACTCAAATTAACAACCACTTTTTCTTAATTTTTGTCAAAAGTGGGGTGTCTAAACTCCACAAAGTGCACCAAAAGTATCCATGAAATTCACATACTTCGTAGGTTGCCGGTTGTCCCCTATATGACATCTAGTATGTTATTCAATATTTAGCTACCTCATAACCTTCCTCAAAATCCTTCGCTTTTAAGTGGTTGGTTTTTATGTCCTTTTGCAACGCTACATATAAACTTACAACATTCCAGTTCTGGCTATAAATTGATGAACAATGTGTAGACTTGTGGTTTCTGGTTAGACTCCGCAAGACCCTAGATCATTGTATAATTCGTCCTATGCTAGTGTAGTGAAACGCTACAACTGCTCTATTTATCTCACTTGTAGTTTACCAGCACATATTCTCATTCCTTCTCCTACAATATAATACTTCATAACAAACTCAAATGCCAAGTACTAAACTCCTTTTTTTTTTTTTTTTTGTAAGCAAGAAGTAAATAAGAGAAGCTTTCAGCTTCCAACTGGATCCCTGTGACAAAGATACAACTGGATACAGCAAGTCTATAACCATACTCTTTGTTGACAAAAGGAGCCATATTTCTTAATTTTAAGGTAATCTGTGACTCTGCCCTAATCAACATGTGATCCCTAATTCAAAAAGAAAACTAGAGTTGGCTACAACCAAGTCCAAGGGAGGACAAGCATCACCTATGCTTTCCAATACTACTTGGCAGAGATACGAGTAGTAATAATATGCTTTCCTTATCAACTATGTTACAGGGGCTCAGCATGCACATTGTGCGCGAGTATGTCTCCAGGTGTCAGATTTGTCTAACCCCAAAATCTTAGAACACGGTGACACCACAAATTAGCACCATAGCAATTTATTGTCATCATTAACTTGAGGTAAAATAAAATTTGTGCAAAATAGCTTCATAGACGTGGATACTTCCACTCATTATAAAATATCCCCATATAGAAGGGAAAAGTTTGGA
Organism: Cornus kousa; assembly: GCA_025631255.1. Classification (NCBI taxonomy): domain Eukaryota; kingdom Viridiplantae; phylum Streptophyta; class Magnoliopsida; order Cornales; family Cornaceae; genus Cornus; species Cornus kousa. The sequence goes on along the minus strand of JAOTQH010000057.1, from coordinate 4,712,761 downwards.
CGTTAAAATCATAAAACTCTGAAAGAAACAGGTATGCAATACTTTATCCCTTGCTGGATAGTCTTGTGAAAAATACATGTGAAGTAGCATGTAACAGTTACTAACCAATACCATATATGGGCCTCCACCTATCCCCTCAAGCAAAGTGAAGGTATAAAACTAAATGCTTCCAAATAAGAAGTTATATGCAAATGTACAGAAAAAGTGGACTTCACAAATAAGCCTAAAGGAAGAGAAATAATCATATAGCAAGGCATCCATTTTTATCATTCTAGCAGATTTTGACATGCACAGTACCTAACTGGCTGACGAGTTTAATCAAATAGCCGTCCAAGCTATGGTAAAGTATAGATAGTAGAGCTTGAAAATGTGTGATATCCATTGGAAGACTCAACCCAAAGAATTGATCCACAGTCTGCAAATTACGAGAAAATTATTTGGCAAGCTGATAAAAAATAAAGTCAAAATGTCAAATTAAAATAAAAGATAGTACAAGGAAGAATGTAGCAACATAGGAAGGACAGATTAACAAAATCAATGGCTAGAAAAGACAACCAATCAATAGAACATAGTAAGAGAAATTTTCCGGAGAAATCAAGAAAGTGCCGTAAAGAGCTTAAATAAAAATTTGTCTAAAAGAAAGAAAAATGTTATCAATATCTAGACAAAACCTCTCCTAAGAAACATTCTCAAGAAATGGTGCCCATATTGCTAAGAAGGGGGCTCCAAGTATGCCCATCGTAGGAATCCAAGAAATCCACCTACCTCTATTCACAATCACCTCCGTTTAAGTGGCTTCTAACGATATGAAGATGAAATTTCTCTTGTATGATAATGCGGATATGAAAGGAAGGACAGACAAACATAATATATATATATAAGAAAAAAGAAAAAGAAAAGAGGGAAAAACTCGACTGAAAATTTGTACCTCCTCAATTATCCGAAAAACTTCAACTGCTGACGCTGCTTGTTTTTGCTGATTTGATAGAGGCTCCCAATCCTGTACAAGTGGCAACAAAACTTTCAAGTTAAAAGGATGTGTAGTTAACAGAGATAAATAAATAATAATAATAATAATAATAATAAATAAATAAATAAATAAAAAGGTTCTATACCCTTTTCTCACCACACAAATACAATATTAAAATTGTTCATGAAATTAAGTATTTTGTACAAGGGACAGAGGAATCCAAATACCATCAGTCAGCATATTTTTTTCTGATCTGTTCTAATCTTATTCACCCACAATTGTTCATGAAATTAAGTATTTTGCACAAGAGACGGAGGAATCCAAATACCATCTGTCAGCTATTGTTCTCTGATCTGTTCTAATCTTATTCATCCCCTATTTTGTTATTGTTGGAACCGTTAGAATTAATAATACTGCAGTAATAGGTTACATGACCCTACAAACTATGGAACCAACCTCAAGAACGATAACACGTCCAGTCCATTCCAAGATACGCTCACTCTGAGCAATTACCCAATCAAGAATAATTGGCCTAGAGACTTCTCCAATCTGCACACAAAGGAAAGAGACAAACAGCTAATTCTGACTTCTTATTAAGATAAAAGGGAAAGCAAGCCAAACATCATAACACAACCAAAGCATGTCTTCATCCACTGTCACGTCAGGCCTAGGTGCAAACATGATGCATAAAAAATTTCATGACACGTGCTAACAAGTTCTTTGAGGTATTTGATCCAAAAGACAGAATGATCATTGACTCAATGGACTCAATAACTGCATCAAGCAAAATGTTGATTTTTACATGAATATGATATAAAACAGCACAGAATATTCATCCAGACATATAGGATAAAGAACAGATGCACAAGGTTCATAGTAAATATGGAAGTATGGAATATTAAGAATCACCAATATATAATTAAAGATTCCCAAATTACCCTAACCTGATAGAGGTCAAATGGTTGGCTGCAAGGGGAATGCAACCCATTTCCCTCACATGCAGAAGAATAAAGCTTTGTCAAGTCATGTTCCAACATACTTGCCGCAGGAAGCACTAATCTAACGTCTTCAGAAAGACACGATACTCCCTCGAGGAATGGTTTCTACAGATAATAATAATAAATAAATAAATAAATAAAAAAGAGGCCAAATTGATAGAAATCAAGCAATCCAGTTAAGGTCACCAGCTGCAAAGAGACGGATGAACAGAAACAAACCAGTCTTTCTCCATAAAATTGGTGCAATAGGACGGCTGAGACCATCGAACATTCAGGATACCAAGAACGAAACACCGGGAAGAATACATTGAGCTCTCTCTCAGCAATCAATCTCAGTTCATTTGCAAGCAGAGCCAAAGGGTGAGTCCTTTCTATTTTAGATTCAAGATCTAAGATATCTGCTACCTGAAATTATTAAGGTAACAGGTGAACCTCATATAACACCACTGATGAAATAGCATAGATACCATGACCCACCCGCCAGCATGCAGCCTCAATGGACCTTTCAACATATGTTCTGAGCTTTCTAGCAGCAATTTCACTTGAAGCATCAGATTTTGTTGACTGCAAGGGTGAGAATTTTTCCTCATTAAATAAATTTTAAGAATAGATAAGGTAGAACCATTGAGATCAAAGAAGAGGAAGCGTGAAAAGGAAAATTTAAGAGCATGACTATTTAGATATCCTTTATTTGATTATGCATTTTGTTATATGACTAGATGCTAAAATTACCATATTTCCACTCTCTTATTTTTATTAATTGACTACGAGATTCTGTTAAACAGCAAGTTGCTTGTAATGATGAATCTAATAATTAACAACTATTAATAGTAGGCATTTTAGTAAGATTATTCCACTAAACAAAGATGAACCTTGATTTCATTATGTTCACCAAAACTATAATTTCCAACTGCTAATGCCATGGTCACCATCCTCCCGAATAATCCAGTTTTCTGAAAGAAAATCCTATCATTAGACAGAGTATCTTTCAAAATAAAAGCACAAGGGTCCGCCGACAATGAAATGATGATGATAGATTGGCAAACGAGTAGAACCTAGGAGTAAAGGCAATTTTATAAACAATCTATAGAAACATTGAAACAAATTATGAAATAATTATGTCCAGAAACAGCAATAGACCTGACTAAAATGCAGATGATAATCTTTCAATTTACTGTCACACCAGATGCTCATTGACAAAAGAATAGCCTGCACCAAACTGGGTTTTATTTCACTGCCATTGCATACAGTTGAACAGATAAGGCTGTTCATATACTGCTGTTCCTTCCCATCAGTACCTTCAGCAGATAGAACCTTCTGTACTTCGAGGATTGCAAGATCTAGTAGAGCTGCCTCATCTGTCCCAACAAACTTCCATAGAAATAAAATGCCTCAGAAACTACAATTAAAATTAATACTCCGAATATAAAAAGTAAATTACAAAACAACTAGAATCAATAGCATTCAGTTAATCTTACAATCAAAAGAGCAAAGGTGAGACTGTTGGATACAATGATAAAACACTAAGGCTGAAATATGTTTTTCAATAATCTGACAAATTTAAGTTTACCAGTGACTCATACTTTGAAAAAAATGGAAGTAGGGACGTAAAACATACAGATTTTTTTTTTTTTATCCCCCTCAAGATCGATGTTAAACTAATCAACAGGAGCCCGAACAAAAATTTTCAAGCTACAGTAACTTGTAAAACCCCCACTGCCACACCTTTTTTGCACCCCTCCTGAACTATACAATTTTTTGAAGTTCATCACCAAAACACTTAGTATCAAGAGAGACACTAGATTGCATCAACCCAGTTGCATAAACATCATCAGAAGAACAATTCTAACCAAACTATGCAGCAACGTTTCAATTCAGATGACAACAAACATGTCAATAATCAAGATACCAACATTTTGATATATTGATATTCAAGAGTATGTCAATTTTGAAGTTATAGAGTATAACTACTTTTCTTGAAATTTTGTGAATCATAAAGAAATGTATAAAAACAGATGACTCTAATAAACAAAAAAAAACTCCCAACATCAAATAGATAATTCGTATATTACAAAGAATGCATCTATAGATGAAATGCCATTCATAATTTCCAAAAAATCAAAATGCAACATAACGACGTACAAAAAGTTCCTTCTAGAAATAACATTTCTGCATCATCCTCAAAATGAAAAGACAATGTTTCCAAGAAATTTTAGTAATATTTAGTAGAGTAAATTCTGAAATTTCAGTAAGTTCTAGCTTAAATTACAGAAGTTGCATCAGGGACACAATGTCACTGATGCTGAAACTGAATGGCCCAAGACCCCTGATAGAAAAATGTCACACATGGCAGTGCCAAGGTTCTTTTCTAAATCAATTTATGTAAAGAGAAAAACAAATTAACTAAGCTTGTGAAGCAGCAAGTAACATAGTAAACTGAAATTGTCATCATAATCATCCTTACCTTTCATTTCGATCTAGCTTTCATTTCGATCTAGTTACTACTAAACCAAATTACAACAGTAAGATAATGTTAATGGTGTGTGTTTGTGCATATCAATCAATAAACTTAGCTACTGAACACATTGATGGATATTTCAACAATTCGGAGAAAACTGAAGAACTACTGTGTGATCCACAACATAACGACGTGCGTTTGGAATCATAGTAGATGATTACAAATATCAAGTATATCCTCAATGATCTGAAATTAGATGCTTTCTCACAATCCTTGACGATAACCACTTTTTATGCTACATAACCTCTTAACTCAAGCACTAATTCTGAACTGCTTCGGGACAACTATAGAGAATAATAAGCCACTCCAGTAACCCCTGAATTTCATCAAACCTTCAAATTTTAAATCCAATTTCAATCATCCACCGGCATCAATCATTTTATTAAAATTTCATCAACCTCCCTGAAGCACACTCCTCTTAGTAATTTATGTAAGTTCATATATTGTCTTTAACCCACATCAGTGTCAAGTATTTACTGTACTCTGAAAATAACTAATTTCCAGGAAAAGGCGATTGAAAAATAGTCCGTCCGTAACTGTATCAACATGTATGATACCCAGTATATGTTCTCTACACAGACAAACCACATAAGCATCTAAAATCGATAAAAATAAAAAAATAATAAAAATAAAAATAAAAATAAAAATAAAGAAGAACAAGAACAAGAAGTATGATCAGTATCTAATTCAACTTAAGATGGCATCAATGAATTAACAAATATTCAAAAGAATGTTGCAGGAATCATGTACCCAAGCGTTGTCTTGTTCAAACTATATAAAACATTAAAAGGGAAACAAGAACACACAAAATAGAGTACATATGATTAAGGAATTTAGTTTTATAATTACATCCACAATAAATCTGCAATGTAGATGTCAACCTTAGATAAGTAATAGTTCAAATAGAATGTATACCTGTTGAAAAAGCACCCATCCAAATAATGCATTATGCATTTTCTGAGTAATGCCTAAAGTAGACCAGGTCAACCTGATAAGCTTTAGGATTTCATCAGCTTCCTAATATAGAACCCAAGTAATAGCTTTCAATATCAATCAAAATTAACATACCCGCAAATATTACACATTTAAGAGAATAAACATGAAGTGAACATATACCTCTATGAGCCGACCTTCTTCCAGAATGTCAAATACGCCAACAAGTAGCTTCTCATAAATCCTGATGTTTAAGTGATAGACTGAAGTCCAGTAGTAGGAACCGAGACCAAATTGTCCGGGCCTGGATGACAATACTGAAGCAACCTGTCTAATAGCCAATAGAACCTCAGCACGTTCAGAAGGTGACATTATAATGTCCCATTCCTACAATACAAAATAAAACTAGTAGGTCAAGTAATGAATTTATTTTAATGTCCTTAAAACATGCCAAGTAGGTGACTTACATTTGCATTTCTGATCTTTGCAAGTAAAATTCCTAATGTTTGTTGTTCAGTTATATGATTAGCAGAAGAAAACAATTCTTCAAGAATATTTGCCTACAAGAAAGTGATTCGCAAGTTAGATTGATAAACTGGAAACATATAAAGACTATAGATTCCTTTAACACCCAGTATGGCACAATTAAAATTGGAGAAATGCTTAGAACCAGTCGTCGTTGGCACAATCAGGTTACCTCATTTGGGTAAACTACTTAGAAATATCTTGTAGCTTGGCCTAAATTACATTAACTGTTTCCATAGGTTCTGCACTCAATTACAACTACAAATAACTATGGGCCATCAGCGGGAATTGGCCTCCCTTCCACGCCTCGACACCAAGCCTGGGAGCTGAGATTCTTGACCAGCAGACTTCTGGATCAGGCTATCGATAACTTAAGCCCAGCCCAACACAGACAATGATGTAAGAATAATATAAACTTTTAGGTTACTTCCAAACAAATAGGAGTTAATTTATATTGTTGACTTGTACTAATTTTATAATAATTTTTTATATATAATATTTATAGGTTTCTGCCTGGCTTAACTTTCCGTAATAGGATTAAGCCGGCTGCTCGGGTTCATCTACATAAGTCTAAGGTCGGTCCAGTTAGGCTAGGACTGGTATATTGTGAGGTGGCCAAGGTCTGAACACCACAACTCACCTCCGTATTTATTGCATCATTAAAACAGTAGGCTTGTCTAAGTAATCTACCCATTAGAAGGGATATGAATGCCAAACTACAATAGGTGTCTAACTAATTTGACCAAAATGAAAGGAACTTCAATTATATATCCTGACATATAGGGTTCCCGCAACTTTCTCTCTCAGAAGTAAGAACTCATTACAAAACAAGAAATAGTGATAATCATTACCTGTCTCTTCTTCCATTGCATATATGACTTTTCATTGAGAAATTTGGACCTGGAAATGCCATTTAAGAGCCCCAAGGAGATTAGCAAGACATCAATTTCTCCACAAGTTTCTCTTGAAGCAAATTGCATCAACCTTTGCCTGATGCATACATCCATTGCTTCTGAAATCTAGTAAAGGAAAACCAATTACTTATTTCGAAGCAGAACAATATCTAGTAAACTAATTAACGTCAGGAAAAAAATGAAATTCACACAATCCTTCATCTTGGCTGATTGATAAATTGAAACAAACTATCAAGCTTGATTTTCCACGAATAAAGAGTTCAAAATGCTATTTATAGAAATGAATCAACTGAATCAAAGGTACTACAGTTTTCCACACCCGCCCCTCTCCCGGGCCCCCCTCTTAAGAAAAGGTGGAACTACACGAATCAGTATAACCAAACTTTTTTTTTTTTTGATAAGTACAGTATAACTAAACTTTTATCCAAGGCTTTAACACCTCAATAACAGAAAAGTTATTTTGTATCAAACCGATCACAAATATGCATAAAACACGGTATTTGGACCTGGAAATGCATCAAATTTGGCTTAGACATAACTTTTTATGCATCCACCACCACTGATTGAGTATAAAATCCATGGTATACATTGCAATTACTGATAGGTTGGTATGTCAACACATCTATTAACACATACAAACATTAATCAATATATCATCAATATTCTCATTAACAACCTGATTTGGTCAAATAACTCTATCATCCTGTGTACCTGAATATGAATTGATATGTTCATGTGATTTTTTCTTTCTCGGTTCAGCCTTAAATATGCAATGTCATGTGAGTATGAGTTCAGTATCCAACTAATTCCTATTGCGTCAACATATCACCTACATTGCAAATCATTTTTTCTTCTTTCTGAGTTTCTTAAAAGTTCAATGTTATCACCACTTCTTTATAAGAGCATTTCTTCTCATTTATCACCGATCTTATCTGCCTCAGTTTTCCAATCACCAGTCATTCTTTTTTTTTGATAAATCAATCACCAGTCATTCTTCATTTCATATAATAAAATATTTAGAATAATTTTGATAAAAAAAAAAATGGGTCTGTGTGATGAAAGTAATTCATTGTTATATGAATGCTTATGCGATGATTAATTATCTCTGTTTGAATTATGACAAAGACCAATTACCAAAAGGAAATATGTATTACTACCAAGGGTCTGACTATGACAAAATTGAAAATTGTGATGCATGAAATTTCTTTTGCAATATTGTGGTTTCTAAATATATATTTAGGCCACTTTTTAAAATTCTGCTGAGTTTCAGTAATTTTTCATTTTCCTCAAGTTCTCACAGACTGTATGCTTTTCCTCTAGAAAGCATCAGAAACCGATGCATTATCAATATCTCTATATCAGGACCTTAACCATCTTTTGAAAATTTACATTGACCTTTAACTGCTATTTATAGACCAAAAAGGTTAGACATCCAGAAACAAGATAAAACAAGTGATGGGGTGATATCTAGCAACAAAGGCTTGTGAAAATGCACAATGAATAGCATTACACAGGTTCTTTCTGTGATTTGATATGTCATATGTCGTGTATTTTCCTCATCAGGTCAGCACATTCAAAACCCCAAAAGTTGGAGAAAAAAAATTTAATAAATCCAAATTGCTACTATTCAACAACTGCAACAAGAAAGCTTTCTGTTAGAAAAATCCTTCAATTCTTCTCAGATATATCAGATTAAAAAAAAAAAAAAAAAAACTGAAGACGTAACATCTTTACCCAATACATAAATGTTAAGGGCTATGGTCATGATTTTGACCAAAAGTAAAAGGAAAAAAAAAAAAAAGAGAGAGAGAGAGATTGATATAGTAGTATATGGTAAAAAAATTCAAAAAAATGCATCAAACTTTCTCAAGATCAAATTTGAAATATAAGAATTCAGAAAATAATTTTTCCACCAATAAGGCATTTTCAAAATTGAAGTTTTTATTTTCAATCAAAATAGCAGCAGGAAAATTGGGTATCTTTATAAGAGGTGTATAAGGCCAGCCACAGCCTATTTCATTGAAAGCAGCATCTGCAATAAAAAAGGGAAGTTTGTTGTTTTGTTTATTAGAATTATAGAATTTATGTAGAAGTATCAATTTCCATGTGCATATTACGTCAAAGTTCCTGAAACAGAGTACATGTCCACAAGAGAAGTAGCAAGAAGGAAATTTCATGAGCCAGCCACTTAAGACCCTGTGTAATTTATTTCTGGTTGACCCAAGTCTTATCTAACGTTTGTCCTAAGTTAGGATGCTGCTAGTTCGACTTTGTTTATTATTTTAAGTAATATTGAGAGTCTAAGACAAAAGTATAATTTTCATTTGGGCCTCAGCACTAGTAAAAACCCGAGTTTTAGTAGATGGGTTAAGTGAGGTTTTTGGGCCTTCATGTGTGCCCTGATGTGGGTTTGGAGTAGTTTATGGAATCAAAAGTTTCCCACTGGGAAGTCATGGTTCAAGTAGAATTAAGAGCCAAACAGTATCCTATAAACATCAACTTATTCTTTTAATTCAATGAACGGGTCAGTTTAGAGAATTTTCCAAAATCTTTTGAAGACTTAAAAGATTGTGCAATGCCACTCATAACCCTCTTCATGACACCCAAGTCCTTAATATAGTTGCTTCCCCAGAAAGTTTGAGACAAAATTTTAAAAATTCAGCAACCTATCACCTTCAGAACTAAAGCCAATTTCAAACTTTTCCATCCACAACACCCAACATTAGAACACTAAGCATACAAGCAACCATTAACCTTTGGCCACCAAATAAACAATCGTAGGCGCCATTATGAAGTTTTCACCATGCTGTCCTACCCTGTCTATGTTGCAATTGTACCAAAAATGCAGCATTCAATGTAAAATAGAAGGTTTCTTTAGTAGCTAAGCTGCCCCCAAACAAGCAGATTTTAGTGAAATGAAATTATCAGCTAGTTGATAAGTATTGAACATCAAAGATACCTTTCCATGAAAACGAGTACCACAAATGGTAAACTAACTTTAAAATTGATAGCATGCGAATCAAGGGACTGAAAACAACGGCACCCTGTTGTGGAATTTTTTCTTATGTTGACGGCATATCAAGGCATAATAATTATTGCTCATATTAAAAAAGGAAAGGACTCATAGTTTGCCTGCATCTGGGCGCGAATGGTGTCAATGAGCTCTGGATGCCTATCAGGAGACTGATATTGCAGATGTCTTTTATCCTTTCTACTCTTCAAGCTAGATAGAAATTTGGAACCCTTCTCTTTCTTTCTATCCTCAAATGAATGAATTTCAACCCTAAATCAGCAACGAGCAGAGGGTTGAGAAAGGAAAAGAGAAATATATGATATTTGAAGCAGATCAGAGGTGGAGAGATGTATGACAAACAGAAACTGGTGCAATTAATAGGTGCTCATGCATGAGTGAACGAGAGATAGAGTCAGAGAGATTACCCACAAAATACCATTGATGCAAGCAATATTTCATAGGCTGATTCACGCAAGTCGTCATCGGATAATCCTTTTGAAATCCTAAAACTACATATCAGTTTACTCAAAAGATCCGAGGAAACAAATACTAAAACCAGACAATAATGAGATGCAGTATCTAGAAGACCAAATAAATCGTTCACCAAAAAAAAAAAAAGGAAGAAGAAGAAGACTACATCGTTTATCAACCTTTAGTTCACCTCATTTTTCCTAGTCACAACTCATTAAGGATATAAAGATCAAACCAACTCTTACCTGTACTCAAGGAAGGTAATCCTAATGAAGGGACAGTTATATTTTCCATGGGCTTTGAAGCTGTAGCAGCAGTGACTGCGCCGTCCCCAGATACAGAAGTGTCTCTTGTCCTTTGACCAACTAGACTGGATGGAGTTGATGCATGATCACTAGCATGGATGACCTCAATTCGAGGAGGCACATGCCGAGGAGGAGATCCAGCTGATTTAGGATCAGAAAGAAGAAAATAGGAATCCCCTAATTGAGAGTGTATCTACCAAAACAAAAAGGCGGGGAAAAGGATAAGAAAAAATCACTTCATCCAAAAAGAATAGTTCACATTTCATTGTTTACATGTCCCAATTATTTTCCATAATCAGAATGAGTAGTTATCAGTTTCTACTCAGTTTCCAACAAGACATTTTTGCTATGAAGTAAAAAAACAGACCACAAATAATGACAAAACATGAAAGCGTATACTGCACTAAAACTGTTTACTATTAATATGTCTAATACAATTTTCAATTAATTTGTGTACTTTTTAAAAATAGACTATTATTTTAATGGAAGAAGTAATCTGGTTTAAGAGATAAATTGCTACCTTGAAAGGTACCAATCCAGTTTGAAGTATTGTTGAAACACTTAAAATTTTGTGCCTTGCCAGTTCAAAAACACAAATTCAATAAAATGTACAACAAAAGAGATGGTAGAATATCAAATTATATTGACGACCAAATTTAGGAACAAAAATTTTAAAGATTTTTATTGCTAACTGTTCATTCATACATCAAACAGCCATTACAATTTCAAGTGAACTCAGTTCACTAAAGGAAATGTGTAAAGGAGAATGCATCCCACAAGAAATATGATTTCAAACTTTAAACTGTCCATGGTTGCATCAGTGTAATCATCAAAACATTTAATTTACCAAAACCTATGGAAATTAACAACCTTGTGTACTTACAAGGATTACTGTAAAAGAAACATCAATCATGGGAATGACAGCTATTAAAGTAGGATACCTTTGTCAAAAGAATTCAGAAGGCATAAAAGCAAACTGCAAAACAATAATCCAACAAGATAAAGCTAATAAGAGGCTGAAGAAACGTCCTTCAGATTCAATTGGCTTCATATTAGCTAATATATGCACTCACAGAAAAGACAAATTACACACACACACACACTCATAATTTCAAGATATTCTCTAAAATAGACATTAAATGACAGCGAGCAGGTTCTTTGTAGTTGGCTGTTAGCGAGCTAGCAGTGTCTTTTGTGTTCTTTTTTGTTATTGTTTTCCTCCTTCCTGATAATGTTAATGCCTCATGTGTCCCTTACACCTTCCAATAGTTCAGATATAAGTTTAGTCGTCAAAA